>PVJO010029034.1:0-17331 GCA_004026905.1 Hystrix cristata | reverse complement strand
AATCCACAAGGCAATTTCATGAGCTAAAAAAATCAAGGAATGCTTGATTTTAAAAACTAGATTAGTAACTTAATAATTCTCAGTTTGAGTTATAGAAGTTGCTTTCGATTATAACAGTAGATTTCTATTAGAATGAACCAAAGATAAAACTTTAAAATTAATTTAATGTGTATGTTGTATAGACAGGATGGCTTGTGTGCACATAGACTATGAATTTTAGAAAGAATTATAAATAGTTTCTGGGTAAGACTCTTCATTTGTTTGATGGTTTTCTGTTTGGGGGCATTTTTTGACTATCCCCGTGCAGCCTCCAGAGCCTGCTGTCACTCTCGCATACCTGTCTGTTGTGGCTTATATCTAGATGTTCCCCTCAAATCTGCGTGTCCTTGTAAGACGGGCTTTGGGAGGATCATGGGGGTGTGCGACTCATCACCGGATTAGTCCACTGATGAGTTTACAGCTAAGTGTGATGTTGGGAGGTGAAGCCTGGTCTGAGGAAATGGGTCACTGGGAAGGGCATATTTTCCTATTTTCCTCCCTCTCCCCTTTTCCCCTCCCCCATGTCTTGCTGCCACGCCATGAGCCGTTTCTCCCCTGTGAGGCCTCTCTGTCACACTATCCTGCCTCAGAGCCTGTTGACTGTGGACTTCCTCTTCTCCAAGTTTTCCTCCTCGTTTTTCTCCACTTCTCCACTTTTTCCGCCCTCTCGTTTTTCTCCTCGTTTTCTTCTCCTCCTTTTTCCCCTCCCCTTCTCCTCCTCCTTTTCTTCCTCCTCCAATTCCTTGTCCCACTTTTTCCCCTCTACCGGCTTGTGCTCTTACTCCTTTGGCTCCTCCGCTTATTTTCTCCTTCTCTTCTCCACTTTTTCCTCCTTCTCGTTTTTCTCCACCTTCTCTTGCACTCCTCCTTTTTCCACTCCCCTCCCCCTCCTCCTCTGCTTCCTCTTCCATTTCCTTATCCTGCTTTTTCTCCTCCCCCACTTTTCCTCTTCCTCATTTTCCTCCTCCTCCTTTTTCCTCCTCTACTTCCCACTTCTTCCTCCTTCTTCTGTTTCTCTTCCTCCTCTTCTCCTCCTATATTTTTCCCCTCTTCTTCTCCACCCTTTCTCTTCCTCCTCCATTTCCTCTTCATCGTTTTTCTCCTGTTCCACCTTTTCTCTTCCTCCTTTTCCTCCTCGTTCTTTTTCATCCTCCTCTTCTCCACGTTATCCTCCTTCTCCTTTTTCTCCTCCTCCTCTTCTACTCCTTCGTTTCCTTCTCTGCTTCTCCTCCTTTTCTTCTTCCTCCATTTCCTCATCCTGCTTTTTCTCCCCTACCACCTTTTCCTCTTCATACTTTTACTCCCCCTCCTTTTTTTTCCTCCTCTTCTGCACTTTTTCCTCCTTCTCCTTTTTCTCCTCCTCTTCACCTCTCCCTTTTTCCTCCTCCTTCAATTCCTCCTCCTTTTCCTGGTCTTGCTTTTTTCCTGCTCTGCCTTTTCCTCTTCCTCCTTTTCCTCCTCCTTATTCTCCTCTTCTTTTCACTTTTTTCCGCCTTCTCGTTTTTCTCCAGCTACTGTTCCACTCCTCCTTTTTCCACTCCTCTTCTCCTCCTCCTGTGCTTCCTCCTCCATTTCCTCATCCTGCTTTTTCTCCTCCCCCGCTTTTCCTCTTCCTCATTTTCCTCCTTGTTCTTTTTTCATCCTCCTCTTCTCCACTTTTTCCTCCTTCTCCTTTTGCTCCTCCTGCTCTTCTCCTCCTCCCTTTCCTTCTTTGCTTCTTCTCCTTTTCTTCTTCTTCCATTTCCTGTCCTGCTTTTTCTCTTCCACCACCTTTTGCTCTTCATCCTTTGTCTTCTCCTCCTTTTTTCTCCTCCTCTTCACTTATTCCACCTTCTCCTTTTCCTCCTCCTTTTTTGCTCCTCCTCCTTTTTCTCCTTTTCTTTTTACTCATCCTCCATTTTCACCTCCTTTTCTCTTCCTCCTTTTCCTCCCACTCCTTTTTCTTCTCCTCCTTTTCCTCCTTCTCCTTGTCTCCTCCTCTTTTTGCTCCTCCTCTTTTTCCTCCTTCCTTTTTCTCCTCCTCCTTTTCTCTATCTCCTCCTTTGTCACCTTCTTTTCACCTCCTCCTTTTCCTCCCTCTCCTTTTTGTCCTCCTCCTTTTCTCTTTTTCCTCCTTCTACTTTTTCTCCTCTTATTTTTCTCCTCCTCATTTTTTGCCTTTCTCTTTCCTCCTCCTTTTTCTCCTATTCTTTTCCCTCCTCCTCCTTTTCCTCCTCCTTTTTCTCCTTCTTTTTTCCTCCTCCTCTTTTCTTCCTTTTCTTCACCTCCTTTTCCTCCTCTGCTTTTACTCCTCCATCTTTTCTTCTCCTTATTTTCCTCCTCCTTTTTCTCCTATTCTTCTTCCTCCTCCTCCTTTTCCTCCCACTCCTTTTTCTCCTCCTCCTTTTCCTCTCACTCTTTTTTCTCCTCCTCCTTTTTTGCCTCCATTTTTTCCTTCTTCTCCTTTTTCTCCTCCTAGTTTTTCTCCTCCTAATTTTTCTCCTGTTTTCTTTCCTCCTCTTTCTTTGTCACCTCCTTTTCTCCACCTCCTTTTCCTCCTCCTCCTTTTCCTCCTCCTTTTTCCCTTATCTTTTTCTTCCTCCACCATTTTTTCTCCTCCTTTTCTTCCTCCTCCTTCTCCTCCTTTTCCTCCTCCTCAGTTTTCTCCTCCTGCTCCTTTTGCTCTTTGTCTTTTTACTCTTTCTGGTTTTCCTCCTCCTCTTCTCCTCTTCCTGCTCTCTTCCTACTTTTCCTCCTCTACCTTTTTCTCCTTTTCTTTTTCCATATCCTCCTTTTTCATCTCCTTTTTTCCTCCTCCTTTTCTTTCTCTTCCTCTTCTCCTCCTCTCTTCCTACTTTTCCTCCTCCTTTTTCTCCTCCTCCTTTTTCTCCCCCCTTTTTCCTCCTCCTTCTTTTTCTCCTCCTTCTTTTCTTCCTCCTCTTCCTCCTTCTACATTTCTCCTCCTTCTTTTCCTGCTTCTCCTTTTTCTCCTCCTCCTTTTCTCCTCTTTTTGTCTTCCTCCTTTATCTCCTCCTTTTTTTCTTCTTCTCCTCCTTTTCCTCTTTCTTTTTCTCCTCTTCTTTTCGCACCTCCTCCTTTTCCTCCTCCTTCTTTTTCTCCTATTTTCCTCTTCCTTGTCATTATCCTCCTCTTTTTCCTCCTCTGCCTTTTTCTCTCCTCCTTTTCATCCTCCTCCTTCTCCTCCTCATTATTCAAAGCCATCACAACTTAAAAGTCCCAAGTCTGTATGAACAATTTTAGTTAAATTTATATGTCTGTAGGTTAAATTTCACACTTTTATTTCAAATCAGATATAAACTGGATTTCAAGTAAATAAATAAATGGAATATGTCCAACAATGCTTTATTCTCCCAAAATCATTAGATGACTGTTACCACTATTTGGAAGATACAAGATACAGTAACACGCTGTTTAAACCTCTGCAAAACAAGTAATTCCCTGGCTAGAGTCTAAAACTTTACCCATGCAGATCAAGGTCTACATTCTTGATAGCACGATGGCCGTCTTCGCAGCAGACACGGATGAGGGCAAGTCTGTAGCATCCTAGTGCGGACAGCCCATGTTCTGTACACTCTGCCAGGATGGCTTGGAAGCACCACAGAGCACAGAATTATTTTCACTTCCTTGTCACATTATAACTAGACAATCATGCCCAAAATGCAAGTGTTCATTAACGGATCAAATAGTCCATCTAACTATTCATTATCAACAAGAAAGTACAATCTAGAAGGTGCATATCAAGCACTCAGTAGACTGAAGGCTTAGGCCACAGTGAGGTACAAAGGTGTATTGTTCTTCTTTACACATAATCTATTCTAATACAAAATAAATCAAAATCTGTGTTGCAGCTCATAAAGACAAAAAATTAAAATTTGCATTTTTTTCTGTATCCCCAGGTTTCCTTTTCTACTTGAATCCTGAGTTCAACTATGCACACTATGCACATGGAAATTTATGCTAGTTAAATACTTACCAGGGAGACCTGGAAATTTATTTAAACACTTTTCCTTAGAGGCTACTTAACTAAAAAACAAAGTCTTGGGAGGTAAACTAGTCTGTGAGTATCACAAAAGTATTGGAAATTGCAAGACGGAGGTAGACTTTGTGGATCTGGGAAAGGAGCAGGGAGTGTGGGGGGGAAGCCTGGGAGGGGAAGGGAAAGTGAAAATGAAAATGGTTAAGATATGATATATAAGGGGCTGGGGATTTAGCTCAGTGATTAGAGTGCTTGCCTTGCAAGCACAAGGGCCTGAGTTCGATCCCCGGCACCACAAAAAAGAAAAAAAAAAAAGATATGATATGTATATGTACCAATTCCCTAAGATGCATGTAATTATCATGTATCATAGACATGTATCGATAAAGTATTCAGGATCAGAACACATGTGTCTGAGTGTCAGGACAGACCAGGTGACATTTTGTCTGAGAATTGCATGGTGGTTGAGGAGTACGGTGCCCAGACCCAGGCTGCTGAGACCCTATTTGGGGTCTGTCACTCAGTAGCTACGTGACCTTGAGCAAGTTAACTAATCACACTGTGCCCACTTTCTTTAGTGTAAAACAGGGAGCGTAGCAGTAGTGATTACCTCTCACAATTGATTTTTTAGAAAGAATTTTATTAGTATATGTTTGTAGTATATAATGATTATATTTATCGTGAGGAACTTGTACATGTATATAACATGTCCCCAAAACATATCTCGACTGTTTTTCACATATAAAGCACTTGGAAGTGTTTGGCACTTGGAAAATGTTCAGTAAATAATAACTTTTTTTAAATTAATTTTATTGGCATATTTTAGATATACATAATGTTCACATTCATCATAGGGAGTTTGTACCTGTACATAATATGTCCCAAGAAATTTAGGAGCTTGTATTTTCCCTGCTTCAGCCTGAGAATCAATCATTTCTTCAAAGGGTTAAGGTGTCTTTAGAGGAAGATAGTGGTTGGAAATCAAGATTTGGATGCTCTGAGTACCTTGTTTCTAATGCCTCTCAGTGGATGGAGCACCAGCAAATGTAAATGATAGATAAGAGAGAAGGAAGGAAGGAGGGAAAGAAGGAAGGAAAGAAGACACATGTCTAGAACTATGAGTTCATGCTGATATCTCTAAATCTTAATCAAATACTTTAGTGTTATTCTGAACTTTTAGCTTTATTTGTTTGCAAGCACATTTTCTGGTTCAAAGACATCTAGCTCTCATCTTCTTCAATGCATTTTTTATTTGCTCGACTAATTTAATTATTTGCTCTCTGTAATAAATCTTCACACCACCTCTGGACATCTCCCCGTCTTCCGGTTCCTTGCACACATTGAACATGTTTTTGTTTGGCCTCCTTCCCTGCACAGTCCCTGGTTGGTTGCAGGAAGACTCCAGACCAGCTCACCTTCCACAGATAGAGCCCAATGTTGCCACACTTGGATGGAAAGGAGCAGAAAAAATGAGAAAGAAAGATAAATGTGAAAGAAGGAAAATACGGGAAGGTTTTAAGTTTTATTTATTACACTCTCCAGGGGTTTGATGGATCACTTTTGTATAAGAAACCTTATTTTTTTTTTCTTTCCATTTTTCTTGGTAAAATATCATCATGGCTTCTGAGTCACTGCCTGGGAGTGTTCAGTCGCCCTTGCTGCTTCAAGTTAACTGTGACTAAGAAGCAATGTCAGCCCCGAACACTCCCAGGAAGCAGGTGAGGAAGAGTGAATTCCCTGCATGGCAAAGCTGATCAAGGTTTGTAGGAAAGAAAAGGGGAACTAACATCTGATCTGGGATGCCCTGTAACACCCGAAATTACGCACAGCTATAGCCTTAACTACCTGGCGGAGAGTTAAAAATCAAAGTACAGTTCAGGCAAGTTGTTTCCGTTCTGCCTCTTACCTCTCAAGTACAGCATTCCACAGCAGACCCTAACAAGTCTTCCCATTCTCCCTACCCCAACCCATGAGGATACTTGCCCTTTACTTCTCACAAAGTCATGCTTCTGCTGGCATCTAGTTTCCAGCCTCTCAAACTGTCAAGAACTGTGATGAATCTGAGTTTTTTCCTGGCGTGGACACTAACAAGCTAGCCTGCCTGATTCGTGAATACTAGCCAAAGACTGGAGACTCTCAGGTCAGGGACAAAGAAACTTGTTATTCATATGCACCAGGAAGTATGAATTACATTTTTTCTTTGGTTCTATTTGTCCATCCAACTTCTGAATATTCATTTCATATTTTACTATCCTGTTGTACAGGAACATTTCAAAGTATCCTTTTGAGGTTTCCAAATATACAATAATATTCAATACTACTCCTCAAATAGTAAGTTTCTGATATGTTTTTTCCATGTCCATCCAGGGGGATAATTTTCCAGAATATAATTGCAGAAGACTAAATTCAGGTCCTATTGATGTGCATAAATTTCTTTTTCTATTGATTTTATTAATTCATCAGGTTTACTGAGTGTCAGGGATGGGGAAGCATCATTTTAAAAAGCAAAGAAAAAAGAAAATCAACTTTTGTAAATGACTCAAGGGAGAAGTGGGGTCACTCATTGAGGAAGTAAAGATTTATTTGTTTTCCTAACTAGAAAAGGGAAAAATTTGTTATAGTATGAAATTTGTAGACACTTCTTGCACATTTTTGAGGAATAATATAAATAAAGGATTTAATGTTTAACTATATACCATAAATACACCAATGATGGCAACAAATGTGGGAAAGAGGTTAGCCACAGTCTACACTGATAAACACAATATTATATTAGAATAAATAAATTATATTATGTTGTTAATATGGAAAATTAAGATAGTATGATTAACAATTATATTGATGTGATAATGAAAATGTTTGTGTATACAGTTTTCTGAGTTTGATTAAACTGCTGGATGATATTGTTGGCCAGAAAGAATTAAAGGATTAGAATATTATTATATTTAGCATATATCCTCTGCAGTATGACAGGGTTCACATGCAGGCCCCTTTCCTTACAAACTGATTGACACTGGGCAAATTGAAACCTCTTGGAGACTGATTTCATCTGTAAAATGAGCAAAATAATGGCATCTATTTCTTAAAATTTCTTATAAGAATTAAATGAATTATTAAAGTCTTAGAATAACATGTGATGGCTTGTAAAAATTTAATACATGTTAAAGGCTGGGGGTTTAGCTCAGTGATTAGAGTGCTTGCTTTGCAAGCACAAGGCCCTGAGTTCGATTCCCAGCACCAAAAAACAAAACAAAACAAAACAAAACAAAAACTTAATACATGTTAATACATATAAGATGATATGGGAAGCTTGATTTAAGCAAAGTAAAAATCTTTGAACTGGCCTCAGTTTTGCCTCTGGAGAATGTGGCCATTATACAGTGTACACCTCTGAGATTCCACATGTGTTTGTACAACTTATCTCTATGTCAGATCAACTGATATTTCAAACCACCAGAAAAGATCAAATATTTAGAGAAGCAAGTGCCCACTCACTTGCTGCCAGGGCAGTGATTTGTACTGTTCCAGGAAGGAGGAAGGATCATAAATATTTTTCTATGCCCTGGATCCTGCATAATTGATCTGGCACAGTACAAATTATTTCAGTCATATTTCATTAATGAAGCCCAACATAAACACGGGATATTACTTCCTTGCCTACTTCATCTTTTGTGGATAAAAGAAAAAAAAAATCCCAAACTGAAAACCTAAGTAGTATTCAGCTCTTTCAAAGGCCAGGCATTTTGTCTTAGTACTAAATAGAAAACATTTATTCAGGATTATAAAGTATACCAGAATCAGCGTAATACTAAGGTCTTTGTTTATACCCTTTTAACAGACTATGTCTATTTCCTTTAGTCATTGACCTCTAATATCATTGATGTGTTACAAAGAAGTAAGACATTACCAATGCTGTTGTTATTCCAAACCAGAGGAAGAAAAAGAGAGAAATGGAGCTTGTTTTTCAGTAAAATGTTTAATATTCACGATAGCCCTAAAAAAGAAAAATGTCCTTTTATTTTTAATCATGACCTAGTTTCAGTGAAACAACACAACTACACAAACGAATCCCTTGTAGAGCATGCTGTTTGGTGGCCTAGCTAAGAAGGTCACTCAGCTTCACCTCTGAAATTGTTTTACTTTCCCAAAGTTTTAAGCTGTGCATCAATAAAATTAAGAAAAAGATATGATTTCCCTCCATTGCTACTCATGAATTTTTTCATATATTTGAATCCACCTTTTCTGAACTCCTTTTTTATTATTATCAAGGCAGGAGCATTTAACATGAGATCTACCCTTTTAATAATTTTAAATGCACAATACAATATTTTAAATTATAAGCAGGTATTGCACGACAGATCCTAGAACTCATCCATCTCATATAAATGAAAAGTATGTCCATTGAATGTCAACTTGCCACCTCCACTTCCCTCTTCACCCAAATACAACTCTGTTTGTATGGTCTGCACTAGTTGACAGACATTTGGCAATCACTTTTAGAACTAAGGTGAATTTGGAGATTATCTTGTTTGATAAAGGAATCAAAGTCTAAAAATTTTAGTAGCTTTGTCAACCAGTGGGGAAACAACAGAATAGAACTAAAATGGCCTAATTATGCATCTCCTCCCTTTCTGCTCCCAAATCTGACATTCTTGCCGTATTCTGATTCACAGGTCTGGGATGAGGCCTGATAGTGTAAGTTTCTAACAAATAGCCAGTATTGCTGGTCTGGGGACCAAAATTTGAGTAAAAAAGTTATACCATCCAGATTGACATCAGTTAGTACAAATTCTTAAAAAGTCAGAAATAATTCCAGCTTCAAACCTCTCCAGCTTTTAGTGTTGAGCACTGATCGATACAATCCAGATTAAACAACAAAAACAGCAATACTCACATTGAAATTTGTGTCCTGCAATGAAAAAAACACTTTTACAAGTATCACAGAAACATAATTCTTAAAAAAAAAAAAAAAATGGATGACAACACATGTAAATGGATCGTAACATACTTTTCCACATGTATTGATAAAATCCAACTAAAAAAAACCCTGAATTAGAAAAACAAATTATAAAACACTGAATTCTAGAACTTTCATTGTAAGTGTTCATCAAAATTTTAATTACAGAAATTACGGAAATTAAACTTAATTCCAATAGAGGATTTATATATTTGAAGTGTCCTATGTGTTTATTGTTAACCAAAACCAAAACCAAATAAGGAAAATTGACCATAAGGCTGAACGCGCTGTGTGTCTGAGCCCTGATCTGTGTTCCTTTTCGTTCACGCACAGATGGCCGCATGGGCTGGGAGCAGCTCTGGCTTCGGAAATGCGAAGTAATCCCAAGTACTTCTTCACGTACTGAGAAAGGTTCCTGGCTTCTGCTGTTCTCATGTAGGTCTTGGCCACATGATCAGGACAAAGATTCCTTCTTCGCGAAGGCAGCAAGCAATTCTTTTCCATTCGCCCGCATGGTCTCTGTAAGTCAGAAGCCTCTTCAGAGCCGTCTTACACAATCATTTTGGGCCCGTGAACAGGAAAGATCCCAGCACAATGTCTGCTGGCTCTAACCCAGACACTCTACTGTGAACAAATGACAGCCCTCCCACGTTGGCAATTCGGGGACTAAGCCGACCTTGGCACATACAAGGAATAGGAAGGAAGGGGTAAGTAACCAAAGAGACAACTTGGGGACAGGGAAAAAGCAGCACTTAGTGCTGTGTCCAAAATCCTGCAGCCGTGTAGATTCTGCGGGCCAGGCCCAAAGCAGCGCTTAGTGCTGTGTCCAAAATCCTGCCGCGGTGTAGATTTTGAGGACGGACCCACTCACAGGAGTGGGAAGGGGAGACTGTGCTTGAGGCACACGCGCATTGCAAAGGAATATCAAGCTGTGTGGATTCTATCTCAAATTATATTCAGAACTATTTTAACATGCAAAAAAGCCGGTTCATCTTGAATATTGTGGGAAACATAAAGTGTTTGTTTTCTTTCATTACTGTGCAAGGATACCAAATTGTTTTTTAGATTTCCTGCGGATATTATATCACTTCGTGTACTAGCTTTCTCATTGCTGAAACACAATATTCCACCCACAATTTAAAGGGAGAGTTAATCAAGTTAAAACTCCATCCTGACCACCACACTTCATAAAAATCACCTTAAAAGCAAAACGTGTGTAAGTTAAGCTAGTTTCCTGGCTGCTAAATAGCTACAGTTTCCTATGCTTAAAATTTTACCCTTAGAGAAACCCTTTTTGGACTTTGAAGCATTTCCAATATTCACTCATTTTATAATATAATACACACACTTCAAAATAGTTAATACCTTGAGCATTATTTTTAAAATGAATTCACGACTGATAAAATGAAGTTTTTCAGAGGCAGACAGAATGGAATGTCTAGAGTTCTAAGGCAAATCTGACTATGTCCCACTTAATCAGAGCCGTGCTAGATATTTTCTTCCCATATGTTGTTGTAACAATATTTCTCTTTTGATAAAATGGCCATGAAATTTCTCACACAAGAGGTTACAGGGTATTTTGGAGTCCATAGACCAATAAAATAATATAAAATAAAAATTATGAAGTTGACAAACACAGCTGGGTTTAATTTTGCCAAGTATGGAAATTCAAAGGAATTAGCCACTTGTTTTTACCATTATTCTATAAAAGTAAAGTCATTTGATGCCAAATTCATAAGGAAGAATTAAATCTCAGAATAAGAAACTTTTTTTTTTAACCAAGAACATGTATTGGTACAATGTACATATAATGGTCACATTCATCACATTTATTTTGTACCTGTACATGATGCATCTTGGTTCTCCCCACCCCTCCCCTCTATTCCCTTCATCCCTATTTACAGCAGGTTCATTCACATTTCTCCATGAATTCCCTTTCCTTTTTCTAGCCCTCCTTTTCCCTTCCTGCTTCTCCCCCCCACTCCGTCCAATGCTCCTCTCCTTAGAGTATTATCTTCCTTTTAGATTGTATCTATTACACCTCTTCGTCCTTTTTTACAGTTATGGTTTCTCATATCAGAGAAACTATTCGATGTGTACTCATGAGTGTCCGATTTATTTCACTTAATAGTATGTTCTCAAGGAACATCCATTTACATACAAATGACTCTAGTTTGTCCTTTTTTATGGCAGTGTAGTACTCCATTGTGTAGAAAGACCACATTTTCTTTAGCCATTCGTTGGATGTTGGACATTTAGGCTGTTTCCAAGACTTAGCTATTACAAATTGTGTTGCTATAAACATGGTTGTGCATACATCCCTGTGGTATGAGGATTCCCTTTGATTTTAGTTTAGTACATGGTGAGAGAGAACTTAATGTGCTACCAGGTTTTCTTTTTTTTTTTCCCAAGGGTTAATACAAACTTTGTTACTCTCTCCCGTATCACATTCTCACATATTATAACATTGTTTGATAAGCATTGCAGTTTGCAACTGGGGACAATTTTATCTCCCAAAGGGCATCTGGCAATGTCTCGAGAGGTTTTTAGGAATCACAATGGGAGAAGTTGCTACTGACATCTGGTGAGCAGAGTCCAGGGACACTGCTACAGCCTTCAATCCCGACAGCAAAGGATTATCCAGTCCGAAGTATCAACTATGACAAGACTGCAAAGGCCTGATACGCAGGACAGATCATAAAGATGCTTCCATATGAATGACGGCCCTGCAGACGACTTCTGCTACAGGAACGTCACTGCCTTGTTTCCTGTTTTATGACCCTGGACAAAGATTGAGCCATATCTGAAGCCGCAGGAGCCACAGCTGACTGCCATTCAATCCAGGGCACTCCTCGTGACCTCCCTTCGCCCAGGCTAAACTTAGAGATTTGGTGCAGACAGTATGTGAGCGTATCTGACCCAGAATCAGGCGTGCAATATATGCTCGATAAATGTTTCTTTATTTTTCCTTCTAAATCTATCGTTTATCAAATATTTTCTCCGACTATAAAAGCATTGCTGAATTTAATAAGTTATACGAAACTGACTCAGTATTCCTTAAAAAAGGAAAAAAATGGGAATCTTGTGTGCAGAGGAGATGCTAGTTGTATTGACAGATGTAAAAGAGCAAGTTTATTCTCAACTTTCTGAATATTTTCCTCAGTTAGTTTGAATGAATAATATCAGACTGGGAGCTTTTGTGAGCCTGATTCCTCATCAAATCTCTGTTCCTCATTAGTCCCACGAACTCTTCTCTACAAACTTCCTGTGGTCTCACACATTTTGGACGCATGCATTATATTCTACTCTTAGCTATTTGCAATATATGTCTACAACATAAATGCTGTTGCTTTGAGAAGTTTGGGATATAAAAGTAAAACATCACATTGCAATGATGTGCGCATACCCGTGTTTATAGCGGCAAAATTCATAATTGCTAAATCTCAGAAGCAGTCTATATGCCCCTCAACATATAAGTGGATAAAGAAATGTGTCATGTAGATACACAGTGGAATATGGTCTTTCTGCCATAAAGAAGGATAAACTTGAGTCATTTGTAGGAAAACGGATGCACCTTGAGACTACAACATTTAGTGAAATAAACTGGATGCAGAAGTTTAAATACCAAGTGGTTTTTCTTATATGAGAAACTCGAAATATAAATAAAGTACTAAGTAAAAGGTATATAACAGAAAATAGGAAAACCGGTCTTTTGCAAAAAGGAAGGGGACCAGGAGATGGAGGGAGGGGAAAGAGATGAAAGAATTAAGATGTTTTATGAATACGTACCATCTCCCCGGGAGGAATGTAATCATTGTGTACTGTAAACATGTACTAATGGAAGTGAAAAGTTGTTAACGCTTAGTTAAAGCTGAGCCTACAATCTTTTATGATTGTATCAGGTAGGCCGCAACTGCAAGGGACATAAATCCTGACCCCAAAGTAAGATACATGCTGAGGATTCTTTTTGATACTTCACAAAACAGATGTCTGGAGAGGTGGGGAAGGCCTTGAAGATCTTCCTCGCAGTTTTCTATGCCAACCTCCTCAACATCAGCTACATCATCGGGACAGCAATGAGTTGACAGTTACGGGCATCACACTCAAGCTTGCCACATGACAGAGGAAGAGGAGAGAACATTTCTCCATGTGGTCTAGGACAGAAGGAACGTACCTACATTCCCCTTGTGCTCATTCAAATCTCATTGGCCAGAATCAGGTCACCTGTTCACTTTTGAACCAATCACTGGCCAAAAAATGGCATTTCCTCTGACCAGTGTCTCCAAGCTGCAGGCCTGTCAAGTTTCTCTGAAGCCGTTGGCTGCGTGAAATAGGAATCCATTCCCGAGCGGGACTGGAGCCCCATTAGGGAGGCAAAGAGGAGAAGGAGTAGACAGAAAATTTCTGCTGCACAATAAATCTCCTTTACACCTAACAACTTCTGGTGGTTAGTTTTATCTACTAACTGAACTGGACTGTGAAATGCCCAGACCTTTAGTCTAATGTTATTAGAGCTGTGTATCTGGCTGAGATAAACATTAGAATTGCTGGACTAAGTAAAACAGATATTCCTCCCTAATGTGATTGGGCTTCATCCAATCAACTGAAAGACAGAATCTAAAGGCCAAGTTAAAGGAGACTCCTTTTGCTTCGCTTTTTAAGCAGAGACAGTGATGGTTTCCAGCCTTTGCACTAGGATAGAAACACCAGTTCTCCAGTTCTTAGATTGCTGGCATGTAGACTGGAACTTACACCACCCGCCCCTGGTGCTTCTGATCCCTTTGGACTCGGACTGGAACTGTCCCTTGGGATTCCAGGTGTCTCCTTGTATATCTTGGGACTTTTCACCTCTAATTTTTAAAAATATGTAAGCTGTCAAATAAATAAATGAATAACAATGATAGAAAGAGAAAGAGACAGACAGAGAGGAGGGGGAGAGAGAGACTGTTGCTTTGGAATATGTTTGCCATTTGGACAAAATAAAAGGAAAATATTCTCAACATTTAACAAATCAATTTATTTTTTCCATCAGGTCTTACTATAACCATCTCTTTCTTTCTGCCTTTTAGTCATTTTGGCTACTCTGATTTTCATACTTGACAGACAGATTCGCAAGTTGCAGTGTACTTTTTCCTTCACTTGAGACTGTCGTAGTCCATTTTGTGGACAGAAAATCCAAGACTGTGTAATTTGTAATGACGCTGGCTCACGGTTCTGGAGGCTGCGAAGTCCACGGCTGAGGGACCAGCGTCGCCACATGGTGGAAGGGCAAAGAAAAGGAAAGAAAAAGCAAGAGATGAAACTTCAATACCTCTTATAATTGGCCTTAATCCCCCTTCCAGGTGGAAAATTTTCTAAAATGTGTGTTCCTCAGCTACTTCTCTTACTAGTCTAGAGCTGTTTTTATGTTTATTTCGCCAATTATATATCATATCTTTGAAAGACAAAAGAATTCATATACCATTTTCTTATTCTAACCCAATCGCAACACTTAAAATTCATATCAATAAACATCTCTGAGCCAATAAATAAGTCTCTCTATTGAAGGGATAACCTTAGAGGCGAAGTGCTTTGCCGAGGCGAAGTTTCTCAAAGCAAGGCAGCAGAAATTCTACACAGATGATGGTTTCAGAGATGAACTGCATAATTGTGAATGCTATGTTATATTTTTTACTGTTATTATACATTCCTCAATTTATTAATGTAGCGGGTCAAACTTTCAGTATTTTCTCTAGCAAAAAAAGAAAATGATGCAGAACTAAAGATGTCTGAACTACTGTATTACTGGTAGCACTTAATAAGGTTTCATTTGACATTTTTCTATTTATTTTTCTGTCCATCCGTTTGCCCGGGAAGAGTGATATTATCTAGGATTAGTGGATCCTCAGGCAAATAAAAGGATAAAATCCCACCCCAAAAGACCTTGGATAAAGTTATGTTCTGATGCTGTTCAGGTTTGTGTACAGAGTTGAAAAAACATCTGTAATCCCAGGCACATGGGAAGAATTCACTTGGCCCTCCATTTGGCATCTGTTTTTTCCCTCATTAGTTTTGTCAGTCATTCGTCCACAATTGTGCATTGTGCTTAGACATTTCCGGATGAGTCTAACAATCAGTGATATAAGAATAAGAATGAGAAAAAGAAGGGTAACGTCACTTGTGCGGCAACTTATTCTTTTTACGAGGAAAGGGTGCTTTCCCTTTCAGTGTATTGCCACATCAGAACCTGAATAGTTTTGTTTATTTTTAAGCATAATTTACTGCCTATTGTTACTGGTCTTGGGCAATACTCTTGGGATGTTGATTTTATCATTTTATAAATGTGAACTAGAAGTTCAACATGTTCTCAGGAACTGTGAAATAAATTTATATTTATTTTATTTTGAATCTTAAGACTATGACTAGTTCTATAGCTGGAAAAAAACAAAAAAGTTTTCTTGCTTAAAAAAATGTCGTAAAACATATAATGTCAAAGTGACTTTTCAAGGCATGGCCTCAAATTCATCTCAGTTGTCTAGGAAGATAAACCAATATTGTCCCGTGCCTGGAAATCTCGTCCTGATGAAGTAGCAGATCAGACAGATCTTCGGTAATCTTTCTCCACCATTCACTATAATTTTTCCTTTCATACAGTGTTGGTTTTCCTATGTAATTTATCAATGTTCATCATAATAAATATCATCTATGTAGCATCATGATGTCCAAATCTGTATTTGTATCTTTTTTCCAGTGTCCCAGATTTAGTATGTCAAATGTCTACTGGCTGTTGCCTCTTTGTTATGTTGTATCACTTCCTGCCTACTATACACCAGATTTAAATCCTCCCTCCAGCTATGTTTATTTTGTCTTCCCTACCTTATTTAACTGCAACAGTACTCACCTTTGGTATTAATTTCACCCTCTCCCTCCTCTTCAATCCCCTGCCAAAAGAGCAGTAAGTTCTAAGAATTGGAATTTAAGGGGTTGGGGATTTAACTCAAGTGGCAGAGCACTTGCCTAGCAAGCACAAGATCCTGAGTTTGATCCCCAGCACCCCAAAAAACAAACAAACAAAAAGAATTGGAATTTAAGAATGCCTTTTGAGGAGATATTGTCTTCATCCTGTTCTAATTCCTGTAATCTAGAACACTCTTTGAGCAAACTTTTACATGATTTTCTTACCACTATTCTCTTTTCACTTTTTTCTGTTCTCCATGGAATATAAGGATTGTTATAAATCATTACTATTTCCAATAAAATTCAAGCACAGCATAAGTAAAAGAACTTTTGCTAGAAAATCACAAGGTTTTTTCAGTAGGCTCTGATTTGTTTCATACCACATCGTTTTCTGCAGAAAAATTGAACGTAACATTATTTTTAAAACATGAAATATTTTATAATTTTAGAATATTCTTTGACCTGTACTACTTCAGTAACAGTATCTTCAATTTCTACTCCACTTGGAACATTTGGAATCATGTTAATAGTGTTTCTAATTCAAAAGCTACTTTCTTGTCAAATCTTTTTTATAATATTCCCATTTATGCTTTTAATATGACTTCATAGATCATTGTTCCCAGTTCAAATGTGAAATATTCATTCTATCGCCTGATGTTATAATTTCTGTTCACCGAACCCTCTGAGTGACAGTGAACTGTTCTTGTGAACAGAACAGATTTGTTTATCACCACGAACTGTTTCAATATTAAGTCCCTCTCAACACATACTCTCGTGGCACATTATAGCTGTTTCTCTTCTGCAACATTTGAGATTGTAAAATAATAACTAATTGTGCAATTATTTACTTAACCTGTACCTTTCCTGTAGAGTGACAGATTCAACCACTTACAGCCAACTCTTTGTGCCATTGCAGTAGTCACTGGAACCCAATACCCAACACATACAACTTCAAAGACGAGAAGTTGACTTTTTGCTCCCAGTTTCAGGGGTTTGAGGCAGGAACAGCAGGGCAGAAGTAAAGTTGATACACACTGAAGCAGAGCTAAGCTGGTAGCTTCATGGCATCTGGGAAGCAGAATGGGCTGGAAGGAGCATCAGAGAAATAGGGGCCAGGACCAGATATAGTACCCAAGGTCCCTCCTCCGGGATCGGCCTAGATACACCCACAAGTGTGCCTTAGGAATCCTTCAATCACTTCTCAGCCTTTTGACTAAGATCAAGTGTAGGAATCCTTCAGGCAGTTTTCAAACTGATCTCAAGTTAACAACTCAACTTAGTGTCAAACTCAAATATTTACCAGCAGATAGTATGTACTAAGTGAATGAGGGAATGTAAGTATTCTTAGGGCAGTGACACCACTAACCTAAATGGTATTGGATCTGTCAAGTAATCGTAGGGACAGAAAAGCGTGACAGGCTCT
>PVJO010029033.1:0-17319 GCA_004026905.1 Hystrix cristata | reverse complement strand
TCCCTCATGCAGCTGTGCCAATCCCCTTCCCATACGAAGAACAAAAATATATAAATTCAGCAAAAAGGGACTTTGTTTGACAGGGGAAAAGAACAGGACTCAAGTCAGCAGAAGACCCTGTTACCTGCCATGAGAAGGCTACTTGGACAGCATACTCCCTGGGATTGTGGTTGTCTCTCTCAAAGCCAAGGCAGTCTCTCTGCTTCCTCCACCCTGGACAGGACAAACGAGTAGTAATCATCATAATGTCAATAAGGCAGCAGTGGCTGAACTACAGAAGAGTTTCATTTTTAGTTCAATTTTCAGCATCAGGAGTTCAAATTATGGAGCATCACCTCCAACGAACTTGAAAACCAAGAGACTACCTGTGATTGCAAACCAATCAGGACTGACATTCCCTGCCTTGGAAACTCTTCAGAAATTCTTTAGGCACTTTTGACTTGAAATAATTACTTCATTTTCAAATAAATAGCTATAGATTTTGAGGTTGGCTTGCTTTTATGCGTGTGGGTCTTCTCAGCCTAAGGCAGGAAAACTGGCCACACCTTAGTCACTGCGCCAAAGGAGGTTATGAGATCCACAGCCACTGTCCCACCTCTGTTCTTTAACATGAATGATGCATAGGAAATATCCGTGCAAAAGCAGCTCCTGGTCCCATCTGTCTGCAGCCCTTAAACCCTTCTGCACTACTGCCTTGTCCTGCTTGCCCGACATCCTAGGCTGGGCCACTTGACACTACACTCCCCACCAAGCTCAGATCTTACCGACTCTCTAGAGCCAGGAGAAATGTATAATTATGGAATTTCTCTTACTATCTACAGTTGTTTTCATTTCACTTGGCTTCTATATTCTATTCATCTTCAGTTACCAAGGTCAGAGTAGCTATGTTCCAAGACATGACAATAAAATCTTCCTCCAACTTCATTTCATACTTGATAAAGTTAAGAGGTCTCCCTGCTTTTAGAATCATGTGTCTAGAGGACTGAAGTTCATCGATAAATTATGCCTTTTCTCACACCTTGGTTCTCAACCTAATGCCTTGTTTATTTAATATTCTCAATATGAGTTCTTAGCACACCAAAGAGCTGGTAAAATGGATTTATCCAACAGCATGATTTGGGAAGCAAATAAGAGAAAAACCCATTCAAATGGTTTGAACAATGAACAAAATGTACAAACTTCCACAACTGAAAGCCTGGAGACCGATTAGGACGTAAGGAGTCAGTTTTTTTCCTTCTCTCCATTCTGCTTAATTCGGCAAGTCAACTCACAAACCTCCTCCTGATAAGATGGCAGTTCAAGTATCGCAGTATTCCATGACATCAAAAGCAACCGCAGTAGCAGAGAAATTGGTACTCTGCCCTCAGCCCACAGTTTCTTTTTCTCAGCTGGAAAATCTTACAAAGGAATTTCAAGCTGATTCCCAGCACCTCTCATTGGCTGGAAATGCCTCACATTCCCACATCTCAACCAATCACTGACAAAAGGGAAATGAGACTGCTTAAAAATCTTAAAGCCAATTTGTATTTGCCTTGGGCTGAGATTATAGTATACTATTCCAAAAAGACAAATGAAGAGAAGAATGTGAATCTTTAAAAAAGAGAGAGAGATAAGAGACTATTTAGGGAGGCAAAGTCAGCTATAAGTAGTATGTGGAAACCAAAAAGTAAATAAAAGTACACCCGTCAATTACTCTGTCCCTAAGCCACTATTTGATATGGTCAGAGTTTATGACTTAGAGGAGCCCTCACAGTAAGGGCAGAAATGTCAACAGAACCATAAGCAATTGATTTGATAAACAGTTTAAAAACTGTTATTGAGTAGCATTGATATGTCTGTATTTTAAGGTTCATTATTACCCTGAAAGGTTTCTAAAATCAGTGATTATTTTTCATCAAACATAAAATCATGTTACCATCTGGAACACTAGAAGTAGTTTTTCCTCAATTGTAAAGAAGTTCATAAATGCACTAGTATTAGCTAAAGGTAAGTAAGCACCTGCTATGTGATTTCAAGACTTACTCTAAAGTGACAGTAATTAAGATAATGACATAAGAGTTAGGCGATCGATAGAACAGAATAAAAAGTCCCAAACAGATATACAGTATACAAAGCTTTTGCCAGTGATCAGTTAAGATGTGGGAATGTGGTATATAAAATCCCAGTTAATGAGAGGTGCTGGGAATCAGCCTGGAATTCCTTTGAAAGATTTTCCAGCTGATAAAAAGAAACTATGGGTGGAAGGCAAAGAGAGACAGACAGATAGACAGAGAGACAGACAGAACTGATTGCTTTCCACTAATGAGGCAAAATATTCCAATGGGGTAAGAAAAGGTTTTTTGGTTTTTTTTTTTTCCAACAAGTAGGCCTGGAACAACTGGAGGTGTTTCCAAAGTGGAAGTAATGAATCTTGATCTCCACCCCAGGGTATTCTAAAAATAGGTGTTTTAGAAGAGGTATTTAGAATAGGTGTTTCAAAAGGTTATAGACATATATATAAATGAAAAACAACAAATTTCTAAAGCAATAGAAAAGAAACACTCTTTATAACCTAAAGAAGAACAAAGATTTCTTAGACAGGCCACATACTTCAAGAAAGACTTGTGCAAGAATCTTAAGCAGTTTTCTTCAAAATAACGCCAACTGGAAACAATCCAAATATCCCATAACAGGGACATGGATAACTAAATTGTGGCATATTAGTAAAAAAAAATAAATAAATAAGTAGTACAGCATTCAACAACTCAGATGAATACCAAAAACATTATGCTAAATGATACATACATACACACACACACACACACACACACACACACACGCATAATCACTATTGTCAGAACTTTAAAGACAAGCACAACTAACCCAATTAAGAACAATTGGTTTCTACCAGGGTTGAGAGAAGAGCTGTTGACTAGAAAGAAGCACAAGGGGACCTGAAGCAGTGATAGAAATATTGTCTGTCTTGGATGGGGTTTTAAATACATGGACATTTGTATCCATGTATCAAGACTTACAGAATTATACATTTACTATCTTTGCAATTTTGTTCGTAAGCTATAAAAACAATATACAAGTGGATGAACATATAAGTAGTGAATTATAAATTGTATTTTCTTTTGTCTGCTTTGTAGGGTTTCTAAAATTAGGACATGTCTTTTAATTATGTCCTAAAGAAATTTTCTAAATATCTGCCCTTAAATTTTATAAAAGTTATTTTCTTTAGTTAACTTTTACTAAAATATAGCATATGTAGAGGCCTTTAGTATACAGTTCGATTTTTTTTATAAAATAAATTCCTCCATATAACCACCTCTCAGATCAAGATACAAAACCCAAAAGACCATCAGCACAGAAAGGCCTTCCCACTGCTCCCTCCTTGCCACACAGTGCTCATTACATGAATACGCCACAGTGAGTTTGTCCATTCTGGTACTAATAGATATTGAATTGTTACCAATATCTGTTTCTTATAAATAAAGCAGCCAATAGAATTGTTGTGCATTTGTTGCCCTCAGGCGTAATTATTTATGTGACATAAGGTATATTTTCAGCTTTCTTAAGTATTGCGTAACAGTTTTCCAAAACGTTTGCTCCAATTTATATTGTCATCAGCAGTGAATAAGAATTCCGTCTGTTCCACATCCTTACCAAGGCTTAGTATTGTCACACTTTTCAGTTTTTGTTTGGTTGTCCAGGTTTTGTTCTACTTGTATTTCAGGGGATGGGAGGGTTGTGTTTGCCTTTATTTTTATATATGGGTGAGAGGTGGTATCTCATAGTGGCTTTAATCTGAAGTTACACTTTAATTTGAATTTGAATCACTAATGTTGCTTAAAATGTCTTAAAAAAGATTACAGGATGAGATCACTGTATATACCAGAGAGCAAAGAAACAGTAACAGGGAGTGTGGGCACACCACAAATCGATATTTTCCTGTAAATCAACAACCTAACAACAGGTGCTATAAACGATCTATATAAGAGTTGATGAAGTCGTATTTACCATTGAAACATGCAAAGACAGGAAGATATTAGGAAAATTACTTATCACTACTCCAGATAATGCAATTAAAAGGAGTGGAATTGTCCAAGTCATCATGATAACCTCAAAAAAAAAATACTACTAGGTCCATTTCATAGATAAGGAAGCTGAGTAATTAGCACAACCAGAATTCAAAACTAGGCAGGTCCAATTCTAATATATATATGGTTTCTTTTAAATTAAGCAGAACATAGAAGAAGCAAAGAGAAATCCACAGCCCTTGCCCACTTAGTCATCATAATCTATCGTTGTAAATCCATTATCTCAGGATCCCCCTTGCCTATTATTATAACCATATAAACACATTTTTAAAAACATAACAAGACTGAGAATCTGACCTATTCACATGATGTCAGAGCCAGGACCACATGGGAACCCCCTTCTGCCCAGAACAGGTCATTATGATGCGCTGTCATGGGAGAAATCTGGTAAACTCACTCACCTTTCATCATCTGCGTCTCCCTGGAGCCTGATCTGCAGAGTGCAGGTGGGTGGCACACAGGATACCCTGTCTCCTCTGGACCCCGACCTACATACTGCATCCCATTTCCTCAAATAACTCAGTCTGCGATTTACTATTCTAACTGGTTTCTCCTCCCCTGAATTTATTAATTTATAAAGGAGCATTGCTTATGCATCCACTTTACCCCTACAGAAAGGGGTAACTGAGGATGACAGATCCTACTTAATGAGGAAGGGATAGATTACTTCAGAGGTGATAAACTTCTAGAGGTCTGTAAACCAGGTTGCCGATAAAGTCCACAGATTAAGATATCCAGCAGCATGGTAGGAAATGCCTTGCTGTGCATTTCCCCTGAGAGCCCAGATTTTCTTTGAACCACATCACTCCTGATAAGGATAAAGACTTCCCAGCCCATTGACTAACAAAGATAAGTGTTTAAGTGGCCTAATTATGCCTGAAGTGGAAAATCACCCTTACAAGAAATCTAATGCTTTCTGCTAACATAGAAACGACCCAACCCAACTGTTCCTTTGTCTTATAATGACTGGGTTAACAAGGCAGGAAACACCTTTAAAATCAAGTTTGTGTACATCTGGATTCATTGTATCTGTCTAAAGTATAACCTGTTTTCCCAACTTGCAGTAAGTCTTAGCAACACAGACAGCTGATACAATAAAACACATGTTCCACACGCATGATTTAAAAAAAAATTGATTTCCAAAGGTTTTAAATTAAGGGCAACAACCTCTGCAAAACAAATAAATAAATAAACTGTACATGGTGGTGCATGTCTGTAATCCTAGCACTTGGAAGGCTGAAGTAGGAGGGTTGGAAGTTCGAGGCCAGCCTTGAGACATTTTCTCAAAAAAGATTAAATAAATAAGTCTCCAAGCCCCAAGCTGTTAGGCTGACCCATTCTCTGCTCCCGAGCGAGTCGCGGTTTCTGGGAAAAGCGGCCCTTCTGGTCTGCACAAAGTTCCAAGAAAGTGGTCTGTCGGGCCTTTACAGAATTCTAGGAAGGCAGCCCCCCAACCCGCGCGAGCCAAAACCCGGCTCAGACGAAAAGCTCCTGCGTGCGAAGAGCAGGCCCTATGCGCGGGACAAAGCTGTATATGAGGCCCCCTGACCTGAATGTCAAGCGGGCCATCTCTCTACCTGCGAGGATGGTCCGTTCAAATCTCCCCTGACAATAAAGCTTTGCTTGGCTAGCTGCTGTCAGCCCCGGTGATTTGTCTGAGTGCCACAGCCTGACACAAGCTACCTTAGGAAAAATGAATAATGTGGTTATACGGTAACTGATTGCCATTAAGCAGCGATCTCTTTGGTTAAGTTTTCCTCACCCAGCAAAGGAGACCCGAGACAGAGTAAAGGAGAAGGGTTTCCTATCGCCAAGACTAGCTACGCTGAATCAACCCACCAGGTATTCAGCAGAGTAAGGGAAGGGAATGGGTCTCAATAATAATGGGACAAACAGGCTTTAAAGGAAATGCTTCTTTTACAATATACACGTTTTTATTAGTACATATTCATTTTTAAAATGCTAGTTTTCACTGTAGCATTTTTATACATGCATGTAACATATTCCAATTATCTCCATACCCACCATTACCCTTTCTTACAACCCTTTCTCTCCTCCCACTCATTCCCTCAGGAAAATACTTAAAGCTGCTAAAAAACTAACAAATTGCTACAAAATTTAGAGAAATCATGTAAAACCAACTTCCTTTCTTTTAAACATAAACCCTGGGAGGAATCATTTTGTAACATGAAGAATTCTCCTCTCTGGTGTGAATAGCTCTCCTCTCATTTGTATGCTTTGCATGCTTGGGTTTTCATGTATTGACTTTTTCATAACGTTGTATTTCACAAGATGGGGAATAAAACATCATTATACAGAGGTGGAGGAGTCAATAAAAGTCAAGAAAATGGCATCAAATTATTCGGAAGCACTCTCTTTGATAATTCCCTTTCCAGCTGATCATATACAATGTACTCTTCATTGAGTAGAAAGCCGAAGTTTCCTGCTGGAAAATAGTGAACTATCCAGTGACTTCTCAGAGGCCATAGATCTTTGATCTCCTTTGGGGTCCAGAAGGATAATAGGGTTTTACAGACATTTAACCCTTTCTTCTAAAATGATGGGACACCATCTTTTACCACTGCATTCATAAAGACGAAAGAACCTTGGCTGCCGCAAGATCTTCCTCAAAAAAAAAATACTTCGAAATAAATATTTGAGAATGCTCCATATTAAATTCCCTTATTGGAATGAAAACATATCCACACCATGAAAACCACATGAAGTTCTGGCACAAAGAAAAGTGTCGAACTGGGGGAAGGCCCTGAATTCCATGCTTAGCACCACAAATAAAAACAAAGAACTAGTAACCTTGCTTCATGCACAATTTCACAAATCATTTAACCATAGACTCCCTTTTTATTGGAACATCTAACAATTCTTCAAATGTAACACACTTTGGAAAATTTCAATCTGACCAGGAAAATGTTGGCATAGTCCAACTTCCTCACTCGATGGGAAAGAAAAGGTTGGGGCCCAGGCACAGCAAGAGAGTTTTTCAAATTGAGTAATTAACTAGGCAGAGAATTTGACCTAACTCCTAGCCAAGTTCCCTCTCCACTACGTAGTTCCGAGGACCACACTCATAAAAGAAGCCTATCTGGAATTTTGCCATTGATAAATGGTAATATGGAAAGTATTTGGCACTGCTTCCCCTTTGGGAGGGGTGAATGTCACAAAGGAAACCCGCTGATTTATTTCTCAACCTAGTGTCTCTCTTCTGGAAAGAAAAACTCAAATTCCTTTCCGGTACCTTCACACCTTAAGTCAGTGAATGGGAAAGAATATCAAGTACCTGGTTGTTCTGGCCCTCAGTGTCATATGAGGTGAGTTCTAGGAATTGCTATCTAACTCAAGAATCAGACCGGTATCCAGTGGTTTGGTCCTGGATTGTCTGACTTACCTGGAAAGGAAGCCCTGAGCAGCTAACGAGTGAACAGATCCACTACTGTTGACACAGGAAAATGTCATTCCTGATCAGATAATGCTCAAATCAAGGGCCACGGGAAATCACAAGACATATCTAAGCTAAGAGGTTTTACTCAACTAAAATTAACATAACAAATTAAATACAATTAAGTATTCTCTTAATTTTTAAATAAAATTAAATAAAAAACCTCAAAGTTTTTGTTGTCATTTTAAATCCAAAGTTAGAGGAATTACCCAGATTTCCAGCATATGAGAAAACAAAGGATTCCTGCAGTTTTAGAATATAGCTGTAAGAAGGTGAAACTGAGATAAATTCGCCACACAACTGGTTAATAAAAGCTAAAAGATACAACCAACAGACTTAAAGCCCAGGGCTTTTTTCTACCTAAACACTGCCTCTGACAATCATAGTGTTAAAAGCCACACTAGCAACACAGCCCATGTTAATGATCTTGTACTTTCAGGTTACTGCCTTTTTTCTTCCTTCTCTGCCCCATCCTCTTCCTTCTTCTTTTTTTTTTTTTTTTTTAATGCTGGGGATCAAACTCAGGACCTTGTGCTTACAAGGCAAGCACTGTAACCACTGAGCTAAGTCCCCAGCCCCATTCCTTCTTCTTCTTGATCCCTAGTGTATTCACTTTTTTCTTGGGACTAAGCTTTCAGAGATTCACAACCTGAACTTTTAAACCATTTAAACAATGATGCCACCAAAAAAAAAAAAAAAATAGTGTTATTCTGACAGTGTTTTTAAGAGGATCCTTGAGGTTGAAAACAAAAAAATTATGAAAACTCATAAAATTGATGCAAATGGGGTTTAAAAATAAGATGTTGTTTCTCAAGAAAATAAACAAACATGGTACAAGTGATTTTTCTGTTTAAGTAAAAGTTATTGTTACATTCCAGTAATAATTGAGACCTTGGTCGTTCTGTATCCTGTAACACAGGAGAGCAGCTTTCTGCTGCAGGTCCAAAAAAGTTCTGATTTCCTTTCTCATTATCACCCCATCCCTCAATTAGCTCTTAGACCCTAAGTATTCACTGCAGCGTTCAGCCAATAGGAGGATTAGCCCTTTTCCTCCCACATGCTCTTCTGATCAAACTGGTCTACGATCTACAGGATTTCTAACTTGGCTTCCCAGAGGGGATAAGACCCCATTACGATTAACCTGCCTGCAAGTCTAGAACAAGCCCAGGACCACCTAGAGTCTCTGTGGAAACACATCTGCCCATCAGTACTCTCCAAGACAATTCTCCTCACATTTCCAGAAGGCTGAAATCATCCCTACTTCCCCGGGGAACACAGTCCATAGTGATGAGGTTTCACCAAGAGGGTGTAGGACTCCTGATATCTTCCCTGGACAGTTCAGGCCAGCGCTTCCTCAAGTCTGAGCCTTTCACAGTTGGTGCCCTTCTTACACAACCCCGTGAGAGGCCAGAGCGTCTCTTAAAAACCTCAGAAACCTCTCCTAAGCCTCAAAATACTCCCAAGAAATCCTCAGCATAAAAAAAAAGTGCTGTCTAAATCCACAAGACCTGCAAGATATTTTATCTGCTGGACTCTGAGTAAAAGCAGTACGTTGCTAGAAAACTTATTCCTGTGCTGAAATGCTAGAGAGGAAACTAAATTCACTTCTTAATCAGCCACTTGTCCTGTCTACAAAGGAAAAAAAGCTGTTTTCTGAACATACTAAGGAAGAGATGGAAGTACTAAAGCTGCATTAATACAATGTTTTGAGGGAAGAGAGGCATGCAGTTTTACATTCATGCTGTGATCATAGATTAAAAACATCACCCAAGCCTGTGCAGGAATCAGAACGCACTAGTAAGAGCTCCTGCCCCTCAGTCCTATGTGCCACTCTCCCCTTCCTATTCCTCCAACACCTGCAACACCCTAAAGAAAGGGGCAAAATATTAATTCTTACTGGTAAGAAAATACAGTAAGTCCCTGACTGTCCAGATGTTCACCCTCCCTAAAGTATGGGGCATTTGTCAATTATTGCTGCTAGTGTGGTCATTTTCAATAGCACTTTTTGATTTAACTAAACTTCAAGTGAAACTTGAAGTCAAACAACAGAGTTCCAGTCCAGTTTTATAATTTATTATATAAATTTAGTAATAAGAAGGATAATTTATATTTTCACGATAATTATTCAGAAAAAGCATTTGACTGCCAAAACATATCAGTCAAATTGAACAAGTGTGCAATCATAGACTGATCAATTGTAGCCTGGAGAAACAAAACTATAAAATTAACCTTGAATTATCATAGTATCATGATTTAAAAGAGAGAAATCATCTTTCAGTCTTTTTAGAATAGTTTCATTGCTTGGAGATTGCAGTGTTTGGATTGCCAGATAAAGTATCTTCCCCATAGCTTTTGATATCTGAGTAATATTTTTATTCTAGCATAACATTGCTGGGCCTTTAGTGGGTTCTGAGTGATTCCCTGGATATAGGAAGTACCCTCAGACTGTTGGGGTCATTCCCTGCCCTCCCTCTCAGCAGGCTTTCCAATCAGTGTTTCAGAGGGAAGCCTTCCCACTGGGCCACGTAGCCCAATGGAGAAGCAGCAGGATGAGGTCTCTCTGGCTGCGTGACTGTGTGGGCACTGAGGAAGCCAGGCAGGAGGACTCTCGTGGTGGGCCATTCTGTGGGACTGTGACTGTGGAGGTGAGCTACATCCAGGGAGGAAGCCAGAGAGAGACTAGAGCATGCTGAAGGAGTCCTTTCCTGGGCTAGCATTTGGGAGGTAAAAGAGCCCATGAGCTTTGGAGCAAACTAGAAACAGGTCACTTGAGCAACCTGAATTTTGCAACTTGTTACCAATATTTTCCCTGTGTGGTCTTGCTTATGTTTCACTTATAAATGAATGGCTCATTTTTGAAAACCCAGACTTCCCTCAGTCCCAATGAAGGAGGTGGAAAAAAAGGGGATTTACTCCTGCTCTTCTACGCCTACACGATGATATCCACTTCTAAGAGGCTGAGGAGAGAGAGAGAAGACAGGAATGGGAAAAGGAGCATCCCAAAGGGAAATGGAAACTGAAGAAAAACCACCAGATCTCTTTGGTCCAATCCCTTCCCATGTATGAAGGTCACTCTCGTGCTCAAAATTCAGAGGGTGTAGAATTTTAAATTTTCTATTTTCTGTTATACAGATTCCATTCCTTTGACAGCAGCAGATCTAAAATGCTAACATTCTCCTCTACCACTTTCACACTAAATATCTTTGACTCCTGTTTTTCAAATAACATAGAAGTAACTAAGTATGAGCTTTCTCAATTTTGTTCCACCCTCCACTTCCGTGATACAAGCAGATTTATCCACAACTCCTTTTCCTGCCCTCAACATCCTTGTGTAGTATTTCCTTGTCTTTTCTCAGACTAACCCTTAATTTAATCCAGTGTTCTCCCTTATCTTCTAGAAATCTGTACACTGAGTTACCCCCTTTTCTCTCAAGTACTCCTTTAAATCCTGCCTTCATCAAAGGGGGAAGCATCTCTTTGGATGTTTTCCTTAGAAATAACCATCTATTTTCTTTCCAATCTATCAAACATCTAAAAGTGTAAGTTATGCTTACTGTGTCTATTTTTTTAATCTCTTTTCACAAGGTGGTCAAAAAGCAAATTACTACTCATCCTTTAATCCAAGCTCAATTTTTATTTTCACTGAGAACTTTTCACAACTCCTTCCTCCTCTCTGCCGAGAAGAATGGACCCTTCGCTCTGCACCAAAAACCCCACGCCAGTTCCTCCACCATAGCATCTTCCATCATCCATGTCATGCCGACTGCTGCTCAGGGCTACTTCTCCAACTCCTATGTTTTCTGAGAGCTGAAACTACGTCCTGTTCATTCATTCATATATGTGTGTGTGTGTGTGTGTATATATATATATATTTTTTTTTAACCATCTTATATGATGGTCAAAGCATAGCAGGCATTCCATAAGCATTTGTTCGGTGAAAAGACTATCATTCTTAAGTTCTGGCTTCCCAAAAAGCACTAATACCCCAAGGCGCCAAAGACAAGCAAAGGTTTTTCAGGTCAGAACTACAGAGTAAGAGAAGGTCTTCCTCAGGGTCAATACAAACTGTGAATCAGAACAAAGAAGTATAAGAGCCTTAAATGTACACAAATGCAATATCCAAAATCTAAAAGGGACTCCTAGGATAAAACTGAAAAAAAAACTTGGAGTTACCTGGGTTATAGCTGAGAGAGTATATGCCAATTTTGGTTTCTTAGACAGCTAACTTAGCCCACACCAAGAGACTCTCAGTCCCTGGCTGTAGGAATCCACTAGGTGTCATCCCCGGATACAGCTGGTGTTTAGGAGTCGTCCCTGGAACGAATGAACAGGAGGCCTCAGGCTGGAAAGAAGGAAAAGACAGGCCATCTTTCCCAGGGAAAACTGTGCACATACAGATTCTGAAAATCTGAATTGCAATGACTGAAATCTTTTAAATTTTAAAGTACCTCCCACCCACAACAGAAAAAGCCTACAAATACATTCACTCTCACAATCTTCGCTTCTCATGTTCTTGTCTCTTCACCCTGATGGTGTTTCTGGACAAAAATCTGAAATTCTACATGTCAAATCAAACACCTTTGAAAGAGGGCTAGTAAGTGCCCCTACCCGACCCTGAGTCCCTCCTCTCTGACCCCCGACCCACTTTAATTCTAGTCTCAACAACAAATTCTTCTTGCTTTTTTTCAATTTGTACAAATTAAATCATGACCACTGGTGACGTTTTTAGGGTCAAAGGAGAAAACAAAACACTGGAGAAGACGCAATAACTGTCAAGGAAGTAGAAGCTTTTTTCTTGGGGCAACATAAAAGAAAATAGAGACAGAAAACTGCACAGCTTTAAATTCCCAATGAAACCAAGGGAGGGCTGATGAATATCTGCTGTTGAGAAGCTTTTTCCCAATAAAGTGAGAAATCTATTCTCTTTAACCTGATCCCAACAGGGAGACATCACAGAGGCCACTTTCAGCAGATGGAAACACTCCACCTGCCTCAAGGATATACTGCAGCATAAACAGCTACTGTCTCTCATGTGTCTTGTTAATGTGTTCTGTACACTGAAGTCCTATGCAATTACACAGTGTGTTTCCTTCTAGGAGCTTAGGGCTCTTTACAGAGAGCTTAATGCCTTAGCAAGTAATTTCCTGGCTCCCTCCATGAAGTTTGAATATTGAAGGGGCTGTCACAATCTAAACCAGTCTATTCGTGTTCTTGCATCTGGACTCAGGCACCTCTTGGGCCAGTCTCTGTGGGCACATCTTTTCCTTCAGCCCACCGTAGGTGGGTGTGGATGGGCCTCAGCTGCACTGCACTGAAAACGCTTCACGTTCAACTGCAGGCTCAGTCATGGTGATGAGAGACGCACTAATGCATCATTAACGTTCTGTGGTTTGAGTGACGGGGGATGTGAGGTAATTGATAAAGGAGATGAGAGCCGATTGATAAACACTCTCTCTGTGGATTAGACCAGTGGTTCTCAACTGTGAATATGCATAAGAATGTACCCAAAGTGTTTGCTTAAATAAAATATCCTGGCCCCCCTTCCCAGATGTTGATTCAAGAAATTGAGGTAGAGCCTATGAATTTGTACATGCGTAACACAGTCAAGGGCGGCTGGTCCACCCTTGCAGTATGTTGCGAGGCACAATATTAGCACGGGTTCTGCATAGTCCTCGGAGGATCCAGGCACAATTAAACTCCAGTCACCATGAAGATGGCCTACTCTTAATGTGCTTTGCCCTGCCTTTTCCTCCTCCACTTTATGGTCTGCACCCCTTGCTCGTGTTTCCTGGGATCACTTCCCAAATGAACTACCTAAAATACCCATGTCTCAGGCTCTGCTTTGAGAAGAAATCCAGCCTAAGGCCTGGACCCTTCAGCCCCGTTTGCCTTCAACACCCACAGTGGACTCTCTGGGCCTTGTTCCCTATGAACCTTGCCTTCTTATCGCAGCAATAAAACAAGATCAGAACTGACACCTTACTCGGCCATTCAAGTCAGTAGGGCGTCACTGAGATCAGATATTTAATAGGAGTTAGTGCTGGTGGCAGTTGTATTTCATGCATTTAAGTCAAAGGCTTGACCCTCTAACCTCTAGTTTGTCCGTAAGCCTTCCAGAGAATCACAAATTTCCCAGGGATCTCTGGCAGCGGTCAAGAGTGACATCAGTTTTGTGGTTGTGTTACTGGCATGTTGGGTGACTGTCAAGCAGCCATTTCTCTCTTTGAAATCAGAGCACCTGTGTCCGTGCAGTGAGTGTGTCTGGCTCCAGCGCATGAATCAGCATTGTCTAACCCTAAGTATGGCCATTGCTCATTGAGTTATTGCCTAATGCTCATTTTCCTGTCCTTCCTGTTGCTGCAGAATTTATACAGGACACTCCATTTTGGCCAAGAGGAAACAAGGGGAAGTTTGAAAGTACTTCCGAGAAACAATTTTTATCTCCATTGAAAAGAAAGGAGGACTGTAACTTCCTTCTCCTATTGCCTGGCTGCTTGCTGCTCTTCCTGCCCTGAGTGCAGGTGTCATGCTCGACTTGGTGACAGTCACCAGGCAACCGTGAGGTCACAAGCATCAGTGTGGAAAGCTGCCTGGTTCTGGACTTTTTGTCATACCCGATGATGGATACTATTATTGCTTGAATAACCATTAGTCAAGTTCTTTTTTTGCATCCAAAGATATTCTAGGCTTATATGTGACAACTGCATCCAGAATATATAAAGAACTCCTATGAATCAATAATAATGAGACAAACAACCCAATAAAAATAGTGAAAGTCCTACATAGTCACTTCACAAAAGAGACACAAATGGTCAATAAACATATAAAAAGTGATCAATGTAAGTATCCATCAGGGAAATGCAAATTAAAACCACAGTAAGACACCACTGCATACTCACCAGAAGGGCTAAAAATTACAAATAATGGCAATGGGAATATTGGCAAAATGTATTACAGAGCTGGTGGGAGTGTGAAACAGTATTGTTCCAAATGGCAAGGATGTAGTTTGGAAGACCAATGGCCGCTTCTAACAAAGTCAGATGCCTGCCTGCCTATATCATATGACAATTTTAGCCAAACCACAAGGCAGCACACCAGTCCACCCACTGCTTGGGACTGGGCACATTCAGAACTGGACAGGAGAAACTCTGCTACTTCAGGGGAACTAGACTCATCTACCTCACCAACGCTTTCCACTGATGGTGAGCTGCCAGCCACTTCTTTTATCTTTTAGCATTTCCAGTGTGATAGCCTCAAATGAATTCAAAGACAGATAAAGAGTCTTAAGTTATTTTAACTATTTTGGAATTGGGTACTCAGGTTGATGGGGATATGTGTAGTTACGGAGAGAGTGAGTAAAAGTGTTTTATGTCAAGACTTCTCTGGATAATCTAGGGCTGGAGATAAGCACTTCCATTACTTCATAACCTCATAATGCCTTACTAAATAAATATGTATTTTATAGATTCTAAATAAATAGCTGGTGATTTGAATTGATTTTGCTATTAAAGCCTCAGAGAGCAAATACTAAGATTCATAGATAATTATGTCCTGGACACACACACACACACACACACACACACACACACACACACACCCTATCATTTTCTTCCTTTCCATGTCACAACAGAAAGTATATCAAAAAAGAGAAGCAGAAGTCATGCCTTAATTTCCACTTATTCTGAAATCTTAGACATGTTGTTTTACCAAAAAGTCTTTGGTTTTACTACCAATAAAATGAAACATAGCAATAGCTTCCCTGTCCACCAATGATCTCTTAAATCTGCTTATAACTCAAAAGAGAGCCAAGTCTGTGAGGCTACTTCAGTCAAGTTGTCTCTATTTTCCTTTGCTTTCTCATGCTTTTACATTTCTTCTTGTTCCTTTCTCTAATTTTATCTCCTTTCTTTTAGCAATTCTTGTCCTTTGCTTTGTACAAGCCACGGGCCCCATTTCCATCCCTTTCTTCCCTGGCATGAATCCATTGCACGATTCCTCTCAAGGACCCACGGAGAGATGTATTGTAACCCTTCCTATGTATGCAAAATCACAGATAGACTATCCTCTTCAACACACCGCATAGGAAATGCTGAATCCTTTGGAAAAAGAGGGAGTTATTTATTTAGACGTATTTGCTAATATATTGATAGAATAATTATCAGTGGGGATAAGGAGTGAATAGATATTGTCCAACCATAAAAGATAATGATACCAAGGGCTAAGGGGAATATATAATACACAGAAAGAAGATAATTCTTTCCTGGTAGGAGTTGCATTCTTCATTTTGCTACCATTATAGGTTAAGCCTACATATATCCTAAGGTATCATAAAGTATGCCACACCTAAGTGCATACCACTGTCCCGTAGGGCTTATATTTTAATGGGAGAAAGTGGACAGTATTATCTAGCATAAATATTGAAGACTAATATTTGTCACAGGTGTGCAAGTTCTAGCTTTTATGAACCTCCATAATCACAATTACTAAAAATAATAAAATTATCCCAAGATCCACAAAACAGATACAAGACACTACACAACTGGGTAATAGAAGGCCTTATTGTACTGTAAATAAGGAGTCAATAATTTAAAAAAATTATTACATGACACCTCTGATATAAGCTTAATTAAAGCTTTATTAAACATTAATTAGATGTGCTTGCTTTGCTTTTTATACTTTAGATATTTGAAAGTATATCTTATTGGTGATTTTTAGGTTCCTGATTGAGTATCGAACCAGCCCTTTAATTTTTTCACACGCCTTAACCCGAGTTCTCCAGAAAGCAAAATTTAAGTAAGAAGTTAAAATGTGATGCTATATTTGGGACAGGTAAGCCCAGTACAGACAAAGTGAAAGAGAAAGAAAGACGAAATCAAGTGGGGGGGGGGGGCGGAGGAAAGGGGAATGGAAGCAGGAGAGAGGCCCTGGGCTGCCCTGCCAGTGAGGTTCCGCACAAACAAGTCACTGGTCCCTCCCAAATCGGAGGCAGGAAATACCATGACTTCTTTTTTCTTTTCTTTTTTTTTTGTATTTTTTTAAAATTTTATTTTAATGGTACGTTTTAGGTGTACATAGTGATAACATTCACCATAGGGGATTTGTACTGTACATGACATATCTTGTTGCTTCTTTTTTTCCCATTCCCCTCCCCCACCCCCTCCTCCCTCTTTATTTACAAAAAATTTGTTTCCATTTTTTCCTTCCATTTCTTATTTCTCTTGTCCCTCTGTTCCTTTCCCCTTCCCTTGTTCCCTTTCTCATTTGGACATTTTCTTCCCTTTCCCAATATAATACATTTTAGTCCTTATTTACACCTTCATTTTCTCACACCAAACAAACGATTCAGTATTCAAACATGTGTGTCCAATTTATTTCACTTAAGAGTATGGTCTCAAGATGCAGCCATTTACCTAGAAATATCTCAAGGTTCCATTTGACCCAGCCATTCCCCTCCTTCGTATCTTCCCAAAAGAATTAAAAGCATCAGACCGCAGTGATACATGCACACCCATGTTTATAGCGGCACAACTTGTAATAGCTAAATCTTGGAAACAGCCCAAATGCCCATCAACCACGGAATGGATAAAAAAAAAAATGTGGCTTTTTTATACAGTGGAGAAATACCATGATTTCTTAATGGAAGAAGTTACAAAGTTACATTGCAAGGTTTGAAGGAAAGAGTTGGACCACCATTTTTGCAATTTTTCTAGCATATACTATCTTTTAGCATCCAAGTAACATTGCTCAAACTCCCACCCGACTTCCCAAAAATCTCCCTGGATT
>PVJO010029032.1:0-17340 GCA_004026905.1 Hystrix cristata | reverse complement strand
CATTTACATTGATGGTTATAACTGACATAATGTGACTTATCCTTCTCACATTATTTTCCTATTGTTGGTTCCCTATTTTTCCCCTCTGTTTAATTACTTGCTCTGTCTCCTGGATTCATTCTCTTGTAGTTCCTGGAGTTGTAGTCTTCATTTTCTCTTCCTAGAATATCCTTCAGAATATTTTGGAGTGCTGGTTTGGTCGTTATGAATCTCTTCAGGTGGTCTTTGTCATGGGAGTATCTTACTTGCAGGGTACAGCAATCTAGGTTGAAGGTTGTTTTCCTTTAGGGCTTGAAATACTTCACTCTAAGCTCTCCTCGACTTGAGGGTTTATGTTGAGAAGTCTGCTGTGATTCTAATAGGCTTTCCTTTATAGGTTGTTTCTTTTCTCTAACAATTTTTAATATTCTGTTCTTGTGTTGAATTTCTGGAATCTTGACTACTATATGCCTTGGGGTAGATTTTTGCTAATCATGGCTGATTGGAGTTCTATATGCCTCACTTATCTGTATGTCAAGTTCTTTTTCCATACTTGGGAAATTTTCTGCCATTACTTCTGTGAACAGGCTTTTATGTCATTTATACTATCTTTTGCTTTTTAATTGACTCTGATCAATTTTGTATAATTCATTGTCCCTTACCATTTGGAAGAACTCTTTTTGTTCATGCTTGTTAACCACAATCTTGACTTCTATATCTGAAATTCTGTCTTCACATTGTTTCTTTCTACTGCCTATACTTTCAATAGAATTTTTATTCTCTTGGACATCTATTTGAATATGTTTCATGGATTCCATTTCTTTCCTATGTTGTGCTTTTATGGTTTTCATCATTTTCCTGAGCTCCGCTATTTTTTTTTTTATCTATATCTGCTTGAGAGTCACTAATCATGTCTTTCATTCTGGAAATGATTTCTGTGTTGATTTTTTTCTAGAGTCTCATTCATCTGCTTTATTACATCCACTGTTATTGCTTCCAAGAGTCTAGATGCGAATCTTTCAGATTGTTCCACTTTGTTGCCTCCTGGGTTTGCTTCTGGTGAGCTAGAGGTCCAGGGTTGCATCTTGTTTATGTGTCTTCTCATTTTCTGTTTTTTCTTCTTTAGTTTAGTTCTTGGGTTGATGTTTATGAACTGTCTATGGCAGGTAGCTTTTTTCTTGGTTTTTGAGAACCCTTTGGAAATGACTACTTCCTCAGAGATGTCTTCCAAGTATAGCTCGTTTTTGAGTTTTGAGTCTGTTGCAAGATCCTGCCTCTTCAATTTATTAGGGCTGAGAAACTGCTGTCTATTTGGCCAGTCCCTGGTTCTTTGAATTTGGCCTATTGTGTTGTTTATGACCCTCTGTCAATCTCGGTCTTGGCATACAAGGAAGAACTGATTAGAACAATTCTGTAACCTTGGCTAAAGTCGTACAATTAGCAGCAACAGTAGCATCAAACACAGCCTAGAAAATGACGAACTATGGTAAGTATCAATCTGCCACCTTTAACCATTTGAACTAGCTTTGTGGTATATAACAATATCCAAAATAAACCAGAAAATTGTATACAGCAAGTATGCCCTCAATGTGGTGATTTTACCCTCAGGGGAGAAAACTCAAAATGGATTAGGAATCAAAAATAGAGAACTAGAAGAAGAGAAAGAAATGAGAAGGAAGGTTGGAGGGCAGGAGAAGATTATGCAAACTTTGGGGAACTAGTAAAGAAAATAGGAGAGGAGAGAAAGAAGAAATAAAAACAAGGACAGAACAAAAAAAAAGAACAAAAAACTACGATTTCACTTTCATATAAAAACAAGACAAGACAAGCAAAAAGAGAGGAGAGGGAGAAAAAAGCAAAAGAAAAAAGAAAGAAAAGAAAAAAATCAAAAAAAGTAAACAACAACAGGGAAAAATATGTCCATTTCCAGGTGTGTTTGTGCTATCACTGGTAGACAGAGTAGGCAGGCCTAGGTCCTTGCTGATTAGTCCCAATAGAAGATTTATGTCAGGTTAGTCAGTATTCCCAGCTGGGTTCGATAGCGAGGCTTCTCCAATTCCACTAAAGTTCAGCCTGCTCACTGGCTGTGGGGTTGGAACCTGATTTGTTCAGACATACTGTGTGTCTCCCACCAACTTGGACTCTGTTCCCTGCTGGTTTGAACTTGGCTCCTTGCCCTCCTGCCAACTTGAATTTGAGCTCTGCTGCACTTTGCCCCACCTTGCCCCAGCACCAAAAGCCACTGGCAGCTTTCCTGAGTTCTGAGCTTGGCCCCTTTCCAAGATGGTGATCAACTGATAGCCCTTTCCTGGGGAATTTCTGATCCCAGGTAACTCACCAGTCACTGCAGTTTGTGGTGTCCACTGCTCTGCTCCACTTGTGTGTCTTTCCATGGAGGCCTTTGGGGTCACCAGTAGTCACCATGTGTCTGTAGGATCAAGCTGCATCACCCACACCAACAGTTGAGACCATGATCTGGGACCATGAACCAGGGCCTTGGGAGAAAGTGCTTTCCATCTGTCATCTCCTTCTTCTGCACTGGTCTCTCCTTTTGCATTCCCTGTGGGCTTCATCTCTCATTTCAGATCCCTGCTGGGCCCTGGGAACCCAATTTCCTCCTCCTTCTCTTCACTGAATTGCTAAATTCCACTGTCTGGACAATAAATCTTAGAGAGGCTTTTTTCTCTGCTGCTCACCGTTCCAGGTTGTTTTTTTTTCCAGTTCATTTTTCATTTTTAATTCCTAGAAAGCTCCTTTTCTTTCTTACCAGCTCAGTTTTTGCCTTTGGTAATATTTTATCCAGCACTGCTATGTGTTTGTATTTGGAAATTTTCATATTAATAACATTTCAACTGATCTTTCTAGTTTTGGATAAATTTTGATCATTATTTATACAGAAATGTCTATATTCAAGTGTCTTACACAGAGAGTAGTCCATACCGTGTAATACTTCATCAGTCCCTTCCCATAAGAACTTACAGAAGTATAAATAAGAGAATAATTGTTTGATTACAAGATTTTTCATTCATGAATTCAGTGAAGCATACTTTGCTCCTTTAAGTATCACATGAATACTGCCTCTGTGTAAAACAAAGCACTCTTGTATCACCAGGGTTTGAGTTAACTGATCCTAATTTGGCTCACCAACACTAAACAAACAGATAAATATCACTTCCTTTTTCCAGAGGAATGAAGTCTAGAAGGTGGCTTGAAGGTCAGCTTTTTTCCCTTTAGTCAAGTAGAGGAAAATACATGAGTAGTGTAAGCATTTTTTGTTTGCCAAATTGAAGCACTGAGATAGTCATTAAAAGTGAATAATGGAATTAGACTGGGCTACAAAGATATTAAATATACTTATGGTATATATGACTGATCTGAGAGAAATTTCAAAGGGACGTATTTGCCAAACAAATGGATGAATAATAAACAAACCTCTTGCAATTGAAGGATCTCTGCTTCCAGACTCTTCAATTTCTTTTCACTCTCTTTGGATTGAGCAAAAATCTCATCTCAGGAAGCACAAGCTTCTTCTAATTCCTGCTGGTAATCCTTCATCTGAGTCTGAAGTTTGCAAAGCTGCTTGATCACTTCGTCACAAGCTTTGTTTGCAGCTTCTATCTGAGCTTCCAGATCCTTTAGGTCTATCTCCATCTCCAGTTTCATTCTTCTTAAAGCCTTAAGATCCCTAAGATGATACTAAAATTCCCTACACCTTCTAAGGCTTTATTAATACAGTATTTTATCAAATGAAATTATGTAACTACAGGAGACATAGAATATTTGGGGTGTAAACTATAAAAATAAGCATTTATAAGCATTTTTCCTGACCATATCTGAAATTCATGGTTTTTCACAATTTGCTGGTGCTCTAGGAACATGACACACATGAATTTCAGGGGTCCACTGTACCCAGTTCTTGGGTAATGGGCTACAATATTTATGACCCTCTGGACAATCTCTGTCAGTGATGGCAAAACTTTTAGAGCTTTCAATGATACAAACAGCCCACTGTGGCACATGTGCTGTAGATTTGCCACTATTGATCTAGGTATTGGCATTCAAGGAAAACTAATTGATGATTGCAACAACTATGTCACTTGGGCTAAAGTAGTACAGTCAGCAATCACAATAGTATCAAATACAAGCTGGATAATGTCAAACTTTAATATCCAATATGTTGCCACTTTTAACCATAGATTTATAGTTATAGAACAAGTTCTAAGACAAACCAGATAATTATATACTGTAAATATCTACTCACTAGAGCAATTTTACCCCCTTTCTCATACACCAGTATTCCACTATAGTAAGATATAATTAAATATCTACAGAGTCATAGGGTACCTGGTATGAATGTAGAAGCATGAATTAAAAAGAAAAAATGAATAGCTTATGAACAATTAAACAATGGAAGATGTGAAGAAGGTGGCAAGGTTGAGGTCTTATTAAGGAGTAAAGGGAAATTAGCATTGGATAACAGTAACAGAAAACAAAAACAACTAGGAAAAGGAAAAATAATAGCCAGTAGAGAGTAAAGTAAAGGAAAAGAAAACAAAAAAATACTAAGGGAGCAAGTTGAAAGAGAGAAAGCAAAAAAAAAAAAATGAGAGCGAGGATAAAAAGAGGACCTATTCAAACAAATAAAACAAAGTAATATTTAGGGAGGTTGGAAATGGGTTGTAAAACTCCAAACTCCACCAAAAGAAAAATGGTAAAAAATAAAAAAAAAAAATCAATAGAAGAGCAAAGAAAAAAAATGGCGTTAAATGAAGGGAGAAGAAAAAAGTTCCTATGTATTTTCAGAAGAATGTTTTCTTTGAAGACCTGCAGTCTTTATCTTACAAGTCACATTCCTCTTTGCCCCTTTATAGTCTGTGGGTTTATGTGGAGGTTTCTCAGTCCAAGGTGACCTCTCTCAGTAAATCCCTGTTTGTGGCAACTATTCAAGCTGGGGCATCAGTCCCGTATAGTGTGGAGCACTGGGTTCCTGAAGCTCCTGTCATGAATTTCTGCTAGTTGGGTACTAACATAAGCTACCTAATAAATATTCCAGTGTCCATGGGTCCAGCTCCAGACACAAGGTGGAGGCTTATATGACTTTAGAACACCCAGAGAGGACCCAAGTACACTCAAGATTAATGTGGGGAGATTCCAGGAGGCCTAGTGAAAATATAGGGTGTTAGGGGGTGTCTCACATGTGTCCAGAGCATAAGGCAAGTTATCAGACTTTTAGCTCTTGCTCCTAACTAGGCATGGGACTGACCTAATGTGCTGGGTAGGGGCTCTGCATGGTTTCTGGTGATGTTCAGGGTGAAGACTCCATTGTACCCAGAGTGGGAGGCGGCACTGAATGGGTGCTCCTAGAGGTTAGACAAATCAGACAGACTCATGCAAGATTTAATGTCCCTGTGGAAGCTCAGGTTGCCCAGAATTGGTGATAGATGTCAGACAGTTTCTGGACAGTGAGAGTGGTGCAGAGCCATGGGAGCTGGGGCAGGGGGTGCAGGTATGGACTCAAACCAGACCACTGTGTGCTGGGTGAATGTCCTAGTTGGTGTGGGACAAATTTGAGGCACTCTGCAGCTTTGTTGCAATTTTCTTTAGTAAAATTTAAACATGATAGGGTCTCCTTAAGCTGACAGAAAGTATCTAACTGTATCCTCCACAGACATATAAACATAAATGCACACACACAAAGCAAAACTAAAAAAACAAAAACAGAAAAACAAAAACTCTGAGACATCACAGCAAAAACCTTGCTTAAAGATGAAACAATAAACAATTTTTTGAGATTGGTATCAAAATAAGCATAGCTGGTATCATTTATACTCAACTTTGTACTACACATCTTCAATAGTGTAGTAAGTGAGGAAAAAAATGAATGGGAAGGAGGAAACCATGCAGTAACCACTCATAGATGATGATTCTGTAGCTATAGTCAATACATTATAATTAAAGACAAAATATTAAAAAGTGTATCATAGTTGATGGAAAAGTCAAACAGAAAGATTAGCAAATTTTATACACAAGTAGGAAAAATAATAAAATGAGAGGAAAAACAGGGGATTTTGTTTTTCAGTAATTATGATAAATTTGTTAGTATATAGTAGCTCACTGAAAACAATAAAATGCTAGATAAAATTTTTTTGAATCACCTTAGAAGAACTGAAAAGCTGAAAGAGAGTAAAAAAAACTCCGAGGCCAATAATTTATCAGGATGATTGAAAAAAATCAGCACACAATTGTATTATGCATTTGGAGCCCAAAGACACCTGGGTTTTGATCTAGGGTCTTCATGAGGAGTGCATGGCAGAAGTCAGAGAAAGTACTTCCCCAGTGGAAAGACTTAGTAAAACTCTTCCTCACATTAAACTGGGACTCCACAGGACCACACATATGGTTTAAGAGACAATCAGAATTAAAATCATTTCTTTCACTCCTCTTACAAAGAGGTCTGTAGAACAGTTGCTCAGACAAAAACTAAGTTAAAAAGTAGGAAAGACAAAAGCATACTTAAGATGTGGGAACAATCATTTGGCTCTCTCTCACTTCAATTTACACCTATATTAGACAATAGCTTAGGTGAACCAAGAAATTTCAGTTTGCATATTTATTGAGAGGAGTTCCTTATCAGTGGTAACCATAAGTGCTTGGCTGAGAAAATATGAAGAGTTTCTGACAGAAGGAACCTGGATCTAAGACCCCAATGAGCACTAAAAGCTTATTTTTCAGGGTTAATTATCAGCTATCAGCCAAAGATCAAAAGACATACAATGAATACAGCAACATAAATTAACCAGCAAAAACAATAAGAAACAGAAAGAAACCCACATAAATTTTAGACGCAGGGATTGCTGAATAATGCATATTTTAGAATAGCTGTGTTTAACCCCTGTCAAAGAATTAAAGTTTAAGCTTTAAAATGCCTGCAGAAAAGTATCATCATAATCTATGAAACAACACTAGCACAACTTCTATAAATTAAAAATACAATAAATAAAATCAAGACCTCAATGGATCCATTTTGAAGTTGATTAGATAAAGAAAAAAATTCATGAATTAAAAAATAGAGTAAAATATATTCTTTAGAAAGCACTTGGTAGTCTGTAGAATAGAATAGGAAATACAAGAAAATAGATTTTAATGTGAAGAATTTAATGAAAAGATTTAGCAAATGTTCAATCAGAGTCATAAAGGAGGAGAAAATCAAGAATGGCAAAGTTAACAGTAAGTGTCTTAGAGTATTCTCAGAACAAATGTATTATAAAAATGAACATACTTTTAAAAAGTAAAGCTGCAGCCTGGCATGGTTGAGCACACTGGTAATCCCAGCACTCAGAAGACTGAGTCAGGAGGGTTGCCACTGCAAATTTGAGGCTAGCTTGGGCTACATAGTGAGTCCACGGCCAGCCTGCAGTACACAGTGAGAACCTGTCTAAAAACAAAGCCAAACGAGACCTACACTAAAGCTGAATAAGAAAGAAACCCACCCTTAGATACATCATAGTAAAAACTAGAAAACCAAATTCAAAGAGAAAAAAAATCTATAAGTTGTCCAAAGAGAAAAGGATTACCTTTTAAAAAGGTAGATGGGCTAAAATTTTCTGGAAGCTAAAAGATATTGGAATAATAACTTCAAAGCTTTTTCTTCACCTTTGATGTAAAGATTTTTAGTTTAATGTGTTCCCATTTTGTTGATTATTTGTGCTAATTTCTGTGCTTTTGGAATCTTATTCAGGCAGTCTTTGCCTGCACCTATGGCCTCCCCCTGCATTATCTTCTGGAAATTTCAGTGTCTTGTTCTTTAATCCATTCTGATTTGCTTTTAGTACAAGATGAGAGACTAGAATCTAGTTTCAATCTTCTGAATGTAGATATCCAGTTTTCCCAACACTATTTGTTAAAGAGGTTGTCTTTTCTCCAGTGTATGTTTTTGGCCCTTTGTCAAAAGTCAACTGGCTGTGTGTGAATTTGCTTCTTTATCATCTGTTCTAGTTCGTGTCTAAATGTCTGATTTTATGCCAGTATCATGTTGGCTTTGTTACCAGGGTTTTGTAGTATAGCTTGATATCTGGTACCGCGATGCCTCTGGCATTGTTCTTTTTGCATAGGATTGCTGTAGTTTGCTGAGCCTTTTCTGATTTTAGGTAAATTTAAGAATTCTTTTTTCAGTTCTGTGAAGTATGATATTGATATTTTAGAAGGGAATGTATTGCATCTGTAGACCACTTTTGGTAACATGGCAATTTTTACAATATTTGTTCTTCTGATTCTGAACAAGTGAGGTTTCTCCATTTTCTAATGCCTTCTTCAATTTTTTTTAAATGTTGTATAATTTTTATTGTTGAGATCTTTTACTTCCTTGATTATGTTGATTCCTGGGTATTAAATATTTTTAGGTATCCTGAATGGAATTGATTTCCTGATTGTTCTTGGTGGATTCATGCTTAGTATATGAACACTACAGATTTTTATGTTAATTTTTTGTCCTGCCATTTTTCTGAGTTTTTTTTTAATCAGATCTAAGTCTTTCGATGGAGTTTTTGAGTCTTCTTTGTAAAGAATTATATCATCTACAAATGCAATAATTTGACTGTTTTTCCTATTCTTATCACTTTGAATTCTTTTCTTGTCTGAATTCTCTGGGTCAAAGTTTCAAGTCCAGTATCATACTGAATAGAAGTGGTGCAAGTGTACAGTCTTGTCCTGTTCTTGGTATTAGAGGAAATTCTTTCAGTTTTTCCTCCATCTGACGTTACAGTGGATTTGTCAAATACGGCTTTTATTATTTTGAGATAACATCCTTTTATACCTATTTTTATCATGAAAGGAGGTTGGATTTTGTTAAGGAATTTTTCTGCATCTATTGAGATGATCTTTCGGTTTTTATACTTGATTCATTTTATGTGGCATATTACATTTATTAACGTACATATGTTAAACTATTCTTGCATCCCTGAGATCAGACCAACTTATTCATGGTGTATGATTTTTTAACATGATTTTGAATTCTTTTTCTGAATCTTCTTTATAATTTTTGCATCTATGTTCATCCTGAACATTATTTTGTACTTTTCTTGTTTTGTTGAGTCCTTATATTTTTTTGGTATTAGAGTAGAGCTGGTTTAATAGAATGAATTTAGTAGGGTTCCTTTTTTTATATTATGTGGAAAGTTTGGAGAAACACTGGTTTTAGTTATTCTCTAAGGATGTGGTAGAATTCAGTAAATCCATCAGGTAGGTGCCTTTTCTTGTTAGCGTTTTAAGTACTTTCTCAATATCATTGATTTTGATTGCTGTTTCTTTTTTATATCTTCTCAATGAAACTTAGTTTATGGCATTTAAGAATCTATCCATTTCTTCAGATTCTCCACTTTATTGGAATATAAACTTTCAAAATACTTTTAATGATCCTCCAGGTTTTGGTAGTATTTGTTATAATTTCATCTTTCTTGTTTCTAATTTTATTAATTTGGATGTTCTCTTTCTTCCTTTTGATAATTTTGACTACAGGAGCATATATCTTGTTTGTTTTCTTGAAGAACAAACTCTGATTTATTATCCTTTGTATTGTTTTCTTAGCCTCAATTTCCACTCTGATCATTGCTATTTCTTTCCTTGTACTGGCTTGGGGTTTGGTTTATTCTTGTTTTCCTAGGATGTTGAGAAGAATCATTATTTATTTGGGATTGCTCTGTTTTTTTGTTTGTTTGTTTTTACTGTAGGCACTCATAGTTAATCTTCCCCCTTAGAACTGCTTTCCTTGTATCTCATATGCTGACATGTTGTGTTTCCCTTATCATTGAATTCTAGACATTTTAAACTTCTCTCCTGATTTCTCCAGAGACATATTGATCATTCAAGAGTGAATTATTCAGTCTTTGTGTGTTCTGTAGTTTCTGTGATTTTCTGTTGTTTTCTGTGATTTGCTGTTGATTCCATTCCATTGTGACCTAACAAGGTGGTTAAGATTATATTAGTTCTTTTTGTCTCTCCTGAGCAGTTTTGGCTTGAAGTCAGCATTGTACAATATACAGATTGCTGTACCTGCTTGCTTTTGGGCTCCAGCTGCTTGAAATATTCTCCTTTCTTCCACTTTACTCTGTTTATATCTTTGTAGATGTGGTGTGTCTGTTGTAAGCAAATATAGTTTAGTTTTTGATCCAGTATGCCATTCTGTGTCTTTTGATTGTAGAACTAAGACTATTTATATTAAGTGCTATTATTGAAAGGAAAGTACTAATTCCTGGCATTTTTTTAAACCCAAGAACATGTATTGGTACATTGTACATATATTGATCACATTCATCATGTTTGTTTTCTACCTGTACATGGTGTCTCTTGGTTCTCCCCCCTCTTCCCCATCCCTCCATCCCTCCATCCCTATTTACAGCAGGTTTATTCACAATTCTCCATGATTTCCCTTTCCCCTTTCTTTCCATTTTTTCCCTTCCTGCTTTTCCCCCTTCTCCCTTTCTAGTTCTCTCCTTTGTATATTATCTTCCTTTTATATAATATCCGTTACACCACTTTGTCCTTATTTACAGTTATGGTTTCTCATATCAGAGAAACAATTCGATGTGTGCTCATGAGTGTCTGATTTATTTCACTTAATAGTATATTCTCAAGGAACATCCATTTACATACAAATGACTCTAGTTTATCCTTCTTTATGGCAGTGTAGTACTCCATTGTGTAGAAAAACCACATCTTCTTTAGCCATTCATTGGTTGTTGGGCATTTAGGCTGCTTCCAAGACTTAGCTATTACAAATTGTGTTGCTATAAACATGGTTGTGCATATATCTCTGTGGTATGACGATTTTAATTCTTCTGGGATTATCCCCAGTAGAGGAATAGCTGGATCAAATGGAACCTCTAGTTCTAGTTTTTTGAGGAATCTCCATATTGATTTCCACAGTGGCTGGACCAGTCTGCACCAACAGTGGAGGAGGGTTCCTTTCTCCCCACAGCCCCTCCAGCGTTTGTTATTGGTTGATTTTTTCATAGATGCGATTCTTTCTGGAGTGAGGTGGAATCTTAATATTGTTTTGATTTGCATCTCTTGAATGACTAGTGATGTTGAACACTTTTTCATATATTTATTTGCCATTTTTATTTCTTCATCTGAGAAATGTTTGGATTGGGTCTTTAAATTTGGGAGGTTTAATTTTTTTGAGTTCTTTATATATTCTAGATGTTAAACCTTTGTCTGATGGATAGCTAGCAAAAACTTTTTCCCAGTCTGTGGGTTTTCGCCCTGCTCTATTGGTGATTTCTTTTGCTATGCAAAAGCTTTTTAATAGCATGTGGTCCCAAGCACTGATTTCTTTGTATTGTTTCCCATGCAGTCTGGGTTCTGTTCATAAATTTTTTTCCAACCCCTATGTCTTAGAGAGTTCTTCCTATTCTATTCTCCAGTAAATTTAGTGTTTTTCTTTTAATGTTTAGATCTTTGACCCACTTCGATTTTAGTTTAGTACATGGTGAGAGACATGTATCTAGTTTTAGTTTTGAGCATGTGGCAAGCCAATTTGTCCAGCACCCTTTCTTAAAGAGGCTATCTTTCTTCCAGTGAGGGTGTTTGGGTCCTTTGTCAAAGGTGAGGTATTTGAGTGTGTTTGAGTTGTTTCTGCATCCTCCAATCTATTCCATTGATCTTCAGGTCTGTCTTTTTCCCAGTACCATGCTGTTTTTATCACTGAAGCTTTATAGTATAGTTTTAGACTGGGGACTGTGATGCCCCCTGCCTTTCCCCTGTTGCTTAGGATTGTTCTTGCTATTCTGGCTCCCTTTTGGTTCCAGATGAAATTCATGATTTTCCCTTCTAATTCTTTGAAGTATGTTGGTGGTATCTTGATTGGAATTGCATTAAATCTGTATAGTAGTTTAGGAAGTATAGCCATTTTCACTATGTTGGTTCTTCCTATCCAAGAGCATGGGATATCTTTCTATTTTCTGATATCTCTTTCAATTTCCTTTTTTAGAGTACTGTGGTTTTCAATATAAAGATCTTTTACTTCTTTTGTTAGATAGATTCCTAGGTTGTTTTTTTTGTGCATAATTGTGAAAGGTATATCTTCTGTTATTTCTTTTTCGGTGGGTTTGTTGTTTGTGTATAGGAATGCTATTGACTTTTGGGTGTTAACTTTGTATCCGGCAATGCAACTAAACTTCATAATTAAATCTAGAAGCTTTTTGGTGGAGTTTTTTGGGTCTTCTATGTAGAGTATCATGTCATCCGCAAGTAATGATAGTTTGACTTCTTCTTTTCTTATGTTTATCCCTTTAATTTCTTTTTCTTGTCTAATTTCTCTGGCTAATGTTTCTAGAACTATGTTGAATAATAGTGGTGGTAGTGGGCAACCTTGTCTTGTTCCAGATTTTAGTGTAAAAGCTTCCAGTTTCTGACCATTAAGTGTGATGTTGGCTGTTGGTTTGCCATATATGGCTTTTATCAAATTTAGATATACACCATCTATTCCTATTTTCTGTAGTGTTTTTTTTTATCATGAATGGGTGTTGAATTTTGTCAAATGCTTTTTCTGCATCTATTGAGACGATCATGTGATTTTTGCCTTTAAGTTTGTTGATATAGTATGTTACATATATCGATTTACATATGTTGAACCATCCCTGCATCCCTGGGATGAATCCTACTTGGTCATGGTGTATAATCTTCTTGATAATTCATTGTATTCTGTTGGCCAGTATCTTGTTGAGAATTTTTGCATCTATGTTCATTAGGGAGATTGGACTGTAGTTCTCATTTTCAGTTGGATCCTTTTCTGGTTTTAGTATCAGGGTAATGCTCGCTTCCAGAAATGATTTTGGAAGTACTGCTTCTTTTTCAATTTCATTAAAGAGTTTGAAGAATAGTGGTATTATATCATCTTTGAATTTCTTGTAGAATTTGGCTATGAAGCTGCTAGGACCTGGACTTTTCTTTGATGGTAGATTTTTAATTACCTCTTCAATTTTGTTGGCTGATATTGGTTTATTAAGTGTTTTTATCTCTTCTTGGTTTAGTTTTGGTAATTCATATGTTTCTAGGAAACTATCCATTTCTTCTGTGTTTTCCATCTTGTTTGAGTATAGGTTCTTGAAGTAGGTGTTGATGATCCTTTGGATTTCTGATGAGTCAGTTGTGACTTCACCCCCTTCATTTTTTATTGCATCAATTTGCGTCTTTTCTTTCCTTTTTTGATAAGGTTGGCTAGGGGGTTGTCTATTTTGTTTATTCTTTCAAAGAACCAACTCTTTGATTCGTTGATTCTTCGTATTGTTTTCTTGGTCTCAATTGCATTGATTTCAGCTCTGATCTTAATAATTTCTTCTTTTGTATGAGCTTTGGGTTTGATTGTTCTTTTTCTAGTTGTTTGAGGTTCAACATTAAGTTTTTTATTTGAGCTCTTCCTGTCTTCTTGATGTGGGAGTTCATTGCATTGAACTCATTGCATTTTGTTGTTTTTCCACTGTTTGTTTCACTTTTGTTTTTCCTTTAATGACTCTCATAGTGAGATTTATTTTTCAGTTCAACCTCGTAATTGTGATTGTGTTTTTGTTCCAATCGTCTCTGTGTAGGACTCTCTGGAATATTTGCTGCAATGCTGACTTGGTAGTCATGAATTTCTTTAGTTCACTGTACAGAGGAAACTCTTTATTTCTCCTTTGAATGTGAAGGATAGCCTTGCATAATATCGTAATTTGGGTTACCAATTATTTCCTTCAGGGCTTAAAAAACTTTATTCCTGAGGGGAATGGGAAAAAAAGAAGCCACAAGATATGTCATGTACAGGTACAAATCCCCTATGATGAATGTTATCACTATGTACATCTAAAATGCACCATTAAAATAAAATTTAAAAACTTAAAAAAAACTTTATTCCAAGATCTCTTGTTGTTTAGGTTTCTGTTGTGAAATTTGCTGTTATTCTGATGAGTTTGCTTTTATGTGTAAGTTGGTGGCTCTAACAGCTTTTAATATTTCTTCATGGTTCTGAATTTCTGGCCTTTGCCTAGGATGTATCATGGAGAGGTTCTTTTCTTGTCATGTCTATTTGGGGTCCAAAATTCCTCCTTTACTTGGGTATCTTATTTCTCAGATTTGTGAAATTTTCTGCTCAATTTTCAGTGAATAAATTTTATACATTTAGCTTCTACTTGTACTCCCTGGTTGAGTCTTATTATTCTTAAAATTGTTCCTTTAGCATTGTCTAGAAGCTCTTGGTTAATCTTTTGATTATATCATTTTTATTACTGACTGAATGCTCTAGTACATCCACTTTGTCTTAAAGTCCTGATATCCTTTCTTCTGACACTTCTTGTCTACTGCCAAGATATTTAATTGAGATTTTCTTGGCTTTAGCACTGATTTTGATTTCTATTATTTCTATGTGGTTCTCTCTTAGGATGTCTTTTTACCGAAGTAGTCTTTAGTGTCCTGCATTGTCTTCCTTAATTCATTTAGCTGCTTATTTTTATCTTCTTTAAGTTCATTGATCAACTTAGTTTTTGATTCATTCAACTGCTTGCTTTTCACTTGTTTGATTTCATTGGTCATTTTAATTATCAGTTTTTAAAATTCTTTAGATGTCATCAACTTCAGTATCTGTGGTTAGCTTTTGAAGAATTGTGTATTTTCATGACATCTTGTTGCTTTGTTATCTCATTGTAGTTGTGTTTCTGTAGTTAATCTTTATAGCTCAATTGAGAACAGTATCTCTTTTGCTGTTTTGTGGGAATTTTTAAAAATAAGTGGCTATTGCAGCCCGATGTGCTGTGGTTGTGAGTATAGCAGTGGGTGAAGGTTTCCGCTTGGTCTGTTCCGAATGCTAGGTTCAGTCTCTAGCACTGATTGAAAGGAGAGAGTAACTCCTGGTAAAATAAGAACTTGAGACTCCAACTATATATTATCAAGTAATTGAGATTTGTTTAAAAAGATTGCTACCATTTTGCTAACCCATGACAAGGAAAAGAGAAAAGTAAAATGTAGTAAGCTAGAAAAAAATTAAACATGATATTGAGATTAATAGTAATAATATATAAAGAGAGGAGAGGAAAAATATGAAAAAAGTGGGGAGAAGAGAGGTACAGAAGAAAGTATATAGAGATAGTGAGGCAAGGAAAGGATTATAGATAGGAAGTCAGAGAAGAGGTAAGGGAATTGTATCCTGTTGTTGAACTAACAGTCAAACAAGGTCAGCTATCCCTAAGAAGTGTCTTTTAATATGGGAATCTATGACTAAGCAACATAAAGTCTTATGGAGATAAAGCAGAAAACTAATGCACATAGCTACATACTCATACATATTTGTAAGAAGCAAAAACTTGTTACATAAAACAAAATACAAACAGACAAGCTGCAAAAGCAAAAAAGAACAGAAGAGAGAAAATGAAAAGAAAAAAACCTGTTATATGTATACATTTTTTCAAATGTCCTGTTTTGTTGGTCCGAATGAACATTCCTGAGCATTTTCTCAAAGCTGCTGTCTTCAGAACACCATATGAAGGAGCCTCTAGTGATCTCAACATTTATAGAGTGGAGTTGGAGCCTTTCTCTGTGGTGTTTTAGTCATGCCCCTCCACAGCCTCCACAGTGGATTTTTTTATACTGCTCCCTCTGGTGAGTCTCAGCCTCAAGCTCCAAGACCACATCCTCGCCTCAGTCTCTACAGTGAGCTCCACGTTTCTTTCTCAAGTGTCCCAGGTTTGGGATCCCATGCCACGCCCCTGCCACTGCCTCCCACAGCAGGATCTATGAGTCTCAGCCTTGGGTTCTCAGGCCATGCACCTCTCAGAGCCTCTTTGACAGCCTCTGTCCCTTCTTTGTCTCTTGCCACTGGATCCAAGTTATGGTGCAGTTCTCCTTGTCTCCCTCTAGCCTGAAGTTTTAGTTGCATCTGGTGTTGGGAAAAGGATAGTCTTAACAAGCGCCAATCCATGATTATCTTCCCAGCCCTAATGTTTATGCAACACAGATGCCGCTGTTCTCTAGATTTCTCTCAGGCTTATTCTTCCCATTGTACCTGGTGCCTACTGAGCCAAACACCTGAGCCAGGACCCTTTGGATTGTCTCTCACCAACTCCAATGCTCACTGCTTCTCTCTATGCCTCAGGCCCATGAATGTGTCTTTGGCTCACAGTTGCCTCAGTGCCCTGTGATGTGGAGTCAAAAGCCTAAGGTTGTGCCATCTGAGTCAGCAACCATGACTTCTAGACCCGCCACAGTCCTAGGTTTCTCTCTGGAGAAATAATATCCCAAACATCCAGGATCAGGAAGGCCTTCATTTACATGACTATCTCTGTCTCTGGGTACCTGAATCTTAATGAGTTTGCCACTGGGCTCAGCTATTCGTTAGGTTGGTGATGATTGTAGCAAGCACTGAGCTGGCATTTGCCCCGGGGGCCTCTTCCCCTGAAGGATTTTGAGCATTTCACAGAATTGCATAAGTCTCCAAAGCTGCACTGTGAGCAGCTGCCAAGGGAGAGCAGCAGGTTTTCTTCTTAAAGTCACCTCTTTAATATCATGTTCCAGTTGTATCCTGTGGGAGAGTTTGCACCCTGTGCAGCTGCATACCTATTAACCTGGGTGAGTTTCTCTAAGTGACCTTATGAGTGCTGCTCCTCTAAACTGTCATGACGCAATGCCAATTTCATTTTTCTTTATAGCCAAATAGTATTCTAGTTTGTACATGTACAAGATTTTCTTTATTCATCAGTTACCTTTGTGTTTCCATTTCTTGGGTATAGTGAATAGTGCTGCAATAAACATGAGAGTGTAGATGTCTCTTTGGAAAACTGAGTCATTTTCTCTGGACATATACTCAATATATATATATATACCCAATATATGGAATTGCTGGATCACATATATGCTAGAATTTTTGATCTCCTGAATTTCTGTTGAGTATTTTTCTAGATTCTAATTCTTTTATATGCTGGTTATGTGTGTTTTGCATTGTTTTGTTCAGCTCTTCTATGATTTTATTAGTGTCCTCTCTAGAGTCACTATCTTTTTGTTTATTTCACCCAATATCTTATCACTTATATCGTCTGTGAGCTTGCCAAATGCTTTAGTGATCTGTTTTGTTATCTCTCCGATAAAATTTTGGATAATTCTGAAGTGTGGCTTTTCAAAGAATCAATTGTCCATCTATAGCGTCTAAATAAAATTTGACTTGGCTAGAGAGCATATTCTAAAGAACTGGCTCACTGTGTTTTTAAGCAATGCAATTAGATCACTATAAAATGAGGGGAAAGAAGTCCATAACATTTTGAAACTACCTTCCTCCTCAAAAAATAAAAATGAAGTAAAGAACACCTATACTTCTGCAGCTAACCCTGACTACTACCTCCATTC
>PVJO010029031.1:0-17340 GCA_004026905.1 Hystrix cristata | reverse complement strand
TTCCCCTGTTGCCTTTCTGCTTTTCCCCTTCTTTCTTTCTAGTACTCCTCTCCTCTGCACACCATCCTCCTTTTATATAATATCTATTACACCTCTTTGTCCTTATTTACAGTTATGGTCTCTCATATCAGAGAAACAATTCGATGTGTGCTCATGAGTGTCCGATTTATTTCACTTAAGAGTATGTTCTCAAGAAACACCATTTATATATGAATGACTCTAGTTTATCCTTTTTTATGGCAGTGTAGTACTCCATAGTGTAGAAAACCACATTTTCTTTAGCCACTTGTTGGTTGTAGGACATTTAGGTTGTTTCCAAGACTTAGCTATTACAAATTGTGTTGCTATGAACATGGTGGTGCATATGTCCTTGTGGTATGACGATTTTAATTCTTCTAGGAAGATCCCCAGTAGGGGAATAGCTGGGTCAAATGGGACCTCCAGTTGTAGTTTTTTGAGGAATCTCCATATTGATTACCACAGTGGCTGGACCAGTCTACAATCCCACCAGCAGTGGAGGAGTGTTCCTTTTTCCCCACAGCCCCGCCAGCATTTGTTATTGGATGATTTTTCCATATATGCAGTTCTTTCTGGAATGAGGTGGAATCTTAACGTTGTTTTGATTTGCATCTCTCGAATGACCAGTGATGTTGAACATTTCTTCATATATTTATTTGCCATTTTTATTTCTTCATGTGAGAAATGTTTATTCATTTCAGTTGCCCATTTTTGGATTGGGTCTTTAAATTTGGGAGGTTTAATTTTTTTGAGTTCTTTATATATTCTAGATGTTAGACCTTTGTCTGATGGATAACTAGCAAAAATTTTTTTCTCCCTTGTTTCTTTATTCCTTCTACATTTATCCATATTTTTTCACCTGCCTTCTTTCTTCTGTTTCTTATCATTCCTATATTTTTCTTTTCTTTCGTCATCTCTCTTCCCTCCTCTTTCTTTGTTCCCTCTCTTCATCTGTCTCTTTAACTTTTTCTCTAATATTTCTATTAGTCATAGAACCTTTTCTCATCCCCATTTCTCACTACCAATTTTATACCCAGTTTTCCCTGTTATCTCACCTAAATATATACCATTTCTCTACCAATATTAGGATCATTTGCCCCTCTCCTATTTCCTCCTTCCCATACCACATAGCAGAAGTCTTAAAAATAATTTTTTTTTTCTTTTCCTTCTCCTCTTAGCATTACCTGGTCCCCAACCCTCTGGGCTTTAGATAATTGAGTCTATAAAATTACTGTTAACTGCTCTTTTTAAATCATAAGAGGAGCAATAGTACATATTAGTGCATTTATTACCTGTGGGTCACTACTTGGACTGTTATGATGCTTACACTATAACTGTGAATTTCTTCTCTAGGCAAAAGGGGATCCCAAAGTGGGCCTCATGGTATATTCTCATCTTGCCCAGACAGATGCCATTGTAACTGATTAGCGTGTTACTATTGTAGGTGATTTGATTGCATAGAAATACTCCTGACTCCATGAACTGGTCTGGTGATTCCACTATTATGCCCAGGAGAGGGACAGCAAGAGTTCCTAACCCGAGAACTCAGACTAGATCAGACTCTGCAGGAATCCTGGCACCCTGGTGGAAGGAAGCCCTGCGTGTGAGTTAGTTTCAGTACTGCAGTGGAAAATCCAGCAGAGTTGTTGGGGTGTGAGCTCTCAGGAAAAGAAGCTACATGGAATCACATCTATAATGTCTCAGTGGAATATTTAATCTGTGTTCCCATTTGATATCTTGTAAGTTTTTTTGTTTCTTGATCTATTTGGGGTTATGTTATATTCTTTTATAAGTTTTTTTGTGTGTTTATTAGATTTTTACTTTTCTGTACTTTTTCTTCCATTGACTCTGATTCAGTAGGTGTCCAGGCTCTCTCCCTTGTCTCAGTTCCCAATCTAGTTTCTTCACCTCAAGCCCCCAAAGCAATAATGTTATCACTTTTCTTTATTTTTTTCCAAATACAAAAAGTTCTCCTTTGAGATTTTAATTTCCTCTACTTATCTCCTCTACAGTCACTCCTTTCTTCTCTAGTACTGACTCCTGATCCTCCCTGTCCTGAGCCTTTGACTCATCCATATCTTACCTAGGCTAACATCCTATCAGCAGTTTCTGACAACCATGTAGCTTCCTCAATCACAAAGCAAACCTCTTCCCTCCTATATCTCACACTCACCCAACAAATATCCTCTGAAAACTCTCAGTACTAACCCTTTAACTCAATTAAAAGGATCCCAAGAGAATCAGACCCACATCAAACTTCCCTTCTCATCTGTCATTATCCCCCTGAACCACACCCCCACCAGGGTCTTACACTCCTCATCCAACCAGCTTCTAGTCTTCTCCCTCCATTTCACCTACCTCATGGCAGAACAATCACCAATAATAAATGGTCATAGTGTGCATAAAGGATAGACAAATGGGGGAAGTGTAATTGCAAGAACTGTCATACCAAAGTGTTATATGATTGAATTTGTTGATGCTGCTATAACCAGAAGTAATTCTTTCAGCAAAACATATGGACAGAGTGCACATCACTTAAAGTAAATAACAGGAGTAAATACGTGCACTGGACATACAAAGCTGAAAATTATTCATAGGGAGGCACAATTTTACTAGAATTCTCCATATAAACCACAAGCTCCTCTCACTTTTCTAGATCTCAACCTGTAGTATCCACCCCTTCCCCCAAAAGGAGGGGAAAATGATACACATATGAGCATGGGGGAAGCAAAGGAACAGAAGATCCCTGAGTTCATCCAACTCTCCCAAGGCAGAGCAGGGAGTCACAAAGGGAGAAGAAAACAAATACTGGGTAGCAGAACTCTATGCAAAGCTCATAGAAGGGATGAAGAAAATGAGTTTAAAGAGGAAATGAACCAAAAGTTCAAAGCAAGTTCATTCATCATGACCATGGTGAACTTTTGGGAAATAGGTAAAAAACTGGATGAGCTAACCAAAACAGTTAAAACTTTGTTTCGGTTTTTGAAACTGGGTCTTGCTGTGTAGTCCAGGGTGGCCTTGAATTCATAGCAATCCTCATGTGTCACCTTCCCAAGTGCTATGATTAGAGGTGTGTGCCACTGCTCCCTGAAACAATTCAAAATTTGAATGACAGATTCAAGAAGGACATAGAATCCTTGAAAAAATGCCAGACAGAAATACCTGAAATAAAAAAATCTTTACAGAATTCATAAATTGCAGAAATGACCAATATGAAGACAAAGTGTCTTACATTGACATAGAATGAATTATGATGAAGAGCTCAAAGAAGCCAAAAAGAAAGCAAGAGAACAAGAGAAGACTAACAAGAGAACAAGATTGGAGTTAGAGAAAAACTAGAAGATAGCACAGATGGATTTTCTAACATGTTAACAGAAATCGTAGAAGAAATTTTCCCAAATATAAGAAAAGAGGTTAAAATACAAGTAAGTGACATTTGTAGAACACCCAACAATTATGACAACAGAAGAGGCTCACCAAGGCACATCCTTATGAAATTACCAGATATCCAGAAAAAAACCCAGAATTTTAAAAGCAGCCAGAGAAAAATGAAAAATCACATGTAAAGATAAACCAATTAGAATCACAGCAGAATTCTCAATACAAACCCTAAATGCCAGGAGAGCTTGCAGTGGAGTATTGCAAGCCCTAGGAGCAAATAATTTGCAACCTAGATTAACTTTTCCAGCACAGCTATCCTTCAAAATAGATAGAGAAAGAAGATATTTCCATGAAAAAGACCAGCTCAAAAGACCAGCTAAATCAGTTCTTGAGAAAATAATTAAGAATATTCTCAAAAATTATGAAATAAACACAGCTAAAAACACAGAGAAAATTAATGAGGTCAATGGGTAGACAGCTGCAAAAAAAAAAAAATCCAGAGGAGTCACCACAGAAAGAAGGCAATGGTAGTAAATAACCAACACATCTCAGTAATATCTTTCAATGTTAACAGCTTCAACTATTCAATGAAAAGACTGGCAGACTGGATAAAAAACAGAGACCAGCAGTCTGTTGTATTCAAGAAACTTATCTAATCCAAAAAGATATGCATAGTTTGAAAATTAACATTTCATTCACCACAACCCTGAAAACAAGCAGGGGTACCAATTCTAATATCAGACACAGTAAACTTCAAGCTAAAACTGATTAGAATCAACAAAGAAGGTCACTACGTACTAGTTAAGGGAGCAGTCTAACAAGAAGAAATAACATGGATAGAGATAGTCACTGAATACTGGAGCACCTACTTCTATAAAACAAAAACACTAACACAATTATAATTTGGGGTTTTAACATCCTGCTTTTGCAAAGAGATCAGCTAAACAAAAAAATCAATAAAGAAATATCATAGCTGAACCACACTCTTGAACACATGGACTTAATAGATATAAACAGAGTATTCCCCCCTCTACAACACAGTATACATTTTTCCAGCAGCACATGATACTTTTTCCAAAACAGATCACATACTAGTCCACAAATCCAGCTTAAGTTAATATAAAAGAATTGAAACAACCCCATGCATACTATCAGACCACTGTGCAATGAAAATAGATATCAAAAACAGAAGAAAATGTGGAAAAGGAAAAGCTTCTGGAAAATAAACAACATATTCCTAAACAATGAGTGAGTCACACAAGAAATCAAAGAAGAAATTGAAAAACTTCTGGAAATTAATGAAAATGACTCAATGAACCCTCTGGGACACTATGAAAGCAGTTCTAAGAGGAAAATTCATCACAATTGATGCTCATATTATGAAAACAGAGCAAGCCTAAATAAATAACCTTATGAGAAATCTTAAGATACTTGAGAAACAACAACACACCAGCTCCAAACTGAAATTAAGGAGAGAAATTTTGAGAGTGAAAATCAATGAAATTGAAACGAAAAAAAAGCAAAAAAAAAAAAAATCAACAAATCAAAAGCTGGTTCTTTGAAAGAATAAATAAGACTGATAAGCCCTTAGCCAGACTCATCAAGAGAAAGAGAGAAAAGACTCACATTAATGCGATTAGGAATAAAAAAGGTAAAATCACAACAGACACTGCTGAAATCTAGACGATAGCAACTACTTATATTCCAGCAAATTAGCAAATTTTGAAGAAATGGGCAAATTCCTAGACACAGACAAACTACCACAACTAACCCAAGAAGACATAAATATACTTAACAAGCAATGAAATTGACACATTAATGAAGAATATACCAACTGAAAAATGCCCAGGACCTGAAAGATTCACAGCCAAATTCTACAAAACCTTTAAGGATGCTATATCACCAATACTCATCGAGTTCTTCAAGGAAACTGAAAGGGATGGAGTGCTCCCAAATTCAGCTTTGGAAGCCAGTATCACCCTCATCCCCAAACCAGATAAAGATTCAACAAAAGAGAACTATAGGCCAATCTCCTTAATGAATATAGATGCAAAAATCCTCAACAAAATATTAGCAAATAAAATCAGCACATCGTGATCAAGTAGGTTGCATCCTAGAGATGGGAGGATTGTTGAACATACATAAGTCAATAAATGTAATACATCACATAAACAGGAGCAAGGTAATACACCATATGATTGCATCAATAGATACGGAAAAGGCTTTCAACAAAATGTGATACTCCTTCATGACAAAAACCCTGAAGAAAACAGGTATATAAGGACCATACCTGAATATTATAAAGGCTCTTTATGATAAACAGATATGCAGCATCATACTAAATGGGGAAAAGCTGAAAGCATTTCCCCTAAAATCAGGAACAAGAGAAGAATGTCCACTATCACCTCTACTATTCAACATAGTACCTGAAACACGTTAGGCAATTAGGCAAGAGAAAGAAATAAAAGGAATATATATAGAAAAGGAAGAATTTAAATTATCGTTATTTGCAGGAGACATGGTACTTCCCCTAGTAGACCCAAAAATCTCCACTAAAAAAACTCTTTAAACTAATAACCAACTCTGACTAAGTAGTAAGATATAAGATCAACACACAAAAATCATTTGTGTGCATTTGTGTACCCCAACAACAAATGAGATGAGGAGGAAATTATGAAAACAATATCATTCACAGTAACTTTGAGAAAAATGAAATACCTAGTAATTAACCTAACCAAAGAAGTGAAATACCTCTACAAAGAAAATTATAGCACTCTGAAGGAAGAGACTGAAGAGGACATCAGAAAATGGAAAGATGTCCCTTGCTCCTGGTTAGGCAGAACCAAAAATGGCCATACTTCCAAAATTGTTATACAGAATCAATACAGTCCTAATCAAAACACCAAGAGCATACTTTACAGATCTAGAGAAAACAACCCTAAAATTTATATGGAGCCAGAAGGAACCTGAAATAGCAAAAGTAATTCTGGGCAATAAGAGCAAAATAGTTGACATAGCAATACCAGACTTAGAGCTGTACTACAAGGCAATAGTAGTTAAAACGTCATGGTACTGGAACAAAAACAGACACATGGACCAAGGGACCAGAATCAAGAACACACATGTTTGGGACACACATAAACTGGCCACACATGTTTGAATACTGCATTGTTTTTCTGGTGTGAGAAACTGAAGGAGTAAATAAAGACTAAAATGTATTATATTGGGAAAGGGAAGAAAGTGTTCAAATGGGAAAGGTAATAACGGAGGAGGGAGGGGGGAAGGAACAGTGGGATGACACAAATAAGAAATGGAAGGAAAAAATGGAAACAAAGCTTTTGTAAATAAGGAGGGAGGAGGGGGTGAGGGGAGGGGAGGTGAATGGGAAAAAAAGAAACAGCAAGATATATCGTGTACAGGTACAAATCCCCTATGATGAATGCTATCACTATGTACATCTAAAATGTACCACTGAAATAAAATTTTTTTTTAAAAAAGAATAAAGGACACGAAAACCTCCCCCGATATATTCAAATATGTGGTCTTTGACAAAGGGTCCAAAAGAATATGTTGGAGGAAAGACAGCCTATTCAACAAATGATGTTGGGAACACTGGTTGTCTGTTTGTAGAAGAATGAAGTTTAATCTATATCTTTCACCATATACTAAATTAAAATAAAAATGGATCAAATATCTAAACATTAAAACAGAAACATGAAATGTGGAAGACAAAATAGGCAAAACACTTGAAGACACAGGAGTAGGAAAGGACTTTTTAAACAGAATCTCACTTGCACAGGAAATAGCAACAAGAATCAACAAATGAGATTATATTAAAGAGCTTCTGTACAGCAAAATATTCAATCAATAGAGTGAAGAGACAACCTATGGAATAGGAAAAAAAAATTGTGCCAGCAGCTCCTCAGACAGAGGACTAATATCTAGAATATACAAAGAGCTCAAAAAAAAAATTAAACCAACTAAAATTAAAGACCCAGTGAAGAAATGGATGAGAGAAATGAGCCAACACTTCACAGAGGAAGAAGTACAAATGGCCAACAAATATATGAAAAAATGTTCAATATCTTTAGCCAATAGAGAAATGCAAATTAAAACAACACTAAGATTGCATCTTGCCCTGGAAAGAATGGCAATCATTAGGAACTCAAACAATAACATGCTGGCATGGCTGGAGAGAAAAAGGAAAGCTCCTACATTGTTGGTGGGAATGCAAACTAGCACAACCACTTTGGAAATCAGTATGGAAATTTCTCAAAGGTCTGAAAGTAAAAATTCCATATGATCCAGCCATTCCCCTGCTAGGTGTTTTCCCCAAAGAGCTTAAGTCATCGTATTACAGCGATATTTGCATACCAATTTTTATAGCTACAAAATTCATACTAGCTAAATTCTGGAAGCAGCCTGAATACCCATCAACAGATGACTGGATAAACAAAATGTGGTCTCTCTATATAATGGGATACTACTTGGCTATAGAAAAAGGACAGATTAGAGTCATTTGTAGGAAACTGGGCCTGGAAAACATAATGTTGAATGAAATAAATCAGACAACCAAGCTTGAATACCATATGGTATCCCTCATTTGAGAGAGTGTGCCGAATCCTAACCACTAGACCACCGGGGAGCGTTGGTATCCCTCATTTGAGTGAGGCAAAGTACAAACAAAGAAAATGGTAAAATAAGGATGGTAAGAGACAAGGGGACAGATCTCATCCAATAGGGAAAGGGTCCAGGGAAACAACGAAAGGGGGAAGGGGATGGGGAATTTAGAGGAATAAAGATATGTCAAAAATGAGAACCTAATAACCCAAACTTAAAATAGTACCATGTATGACATGTACGGCAGCTATTATGTAGCTGCGACTTAATACTCCATCTATGTGGTTGTTTTGCATTGCTTGTTGTTACATGCAAATGGCAACATGTATTATGGTCTGTAAGTTTGCATAAATGTGGATAAATGTTGATTTTTGTAATAAAAATATTTAAAAATCCTAAAACAATAAAAACAATGTAAAAGTGTAAACTGTCTTAACATTTTTATAATTATTATAAATTGAATTAATAGTATTGTGGTTATAGCTAAAGTGTCAATTAAACGAATTTCACATAAGAAAGCACTGAAGGTCTAACTTAACACTGAAAGAACGAGTATTATCAAATCAAATAATAAATGATGGTAAGGATGTGTGGGGGTGGAACTCTTATACACTGTTGATGGGAATATAAATGGGTTCAAGCACTGTGAAAATCTTTGTGAAGATTTCTCAAAAAAACTAAAACCAGAAATGCCATTTGCTCCACTATTCTCCTTCTAGGTATCTTCTCAAAAGTGTCAAAGATATCATATTACCATGATACTTACCTACCCATGTTTACTGTAGCAGAATTTATAATAGCTAAATTTTGGAAGCAGCCCATATGTTCATCAGCAGATGAATAGATAAAGAAAATGTGGATTTTACACACAGGTACTACTCTGCCATAAAGAAAAATTAAGTTTTTGTAGGAAACTGGATGCATCTTGATACCATAATGCTAAGTAAAATAAATCAGACACACAAGCTTAAATATATCACATTGTTTCTCTCTTTTTTTAAAATTTTATTTTAAACCAAGAACATGTATTGGTACATTTTACATATAATGGTCACATTCATCACATTTATTTTGTACCTGTCCATGATGCATCTTGGTTCTCCCCCCTCTTCCCCACCCCTCCCCTCTGTTCCCTCCCTCCCTATTTACAGCAGGTTTATTCATAATTTTCCATATTTTCCCTTTCCCTTTTCTTTCCTTTGTTGCCTTTCTGCTTTTCCCCTTCTTTCTTTCTAGTACTCCTCTCCTTTGTATATTATCTTCCTTTTATATATCTATTACACCTCTTTGTCCTTATTTACAGTTATGATTTCTCATATCAGAGAGACAATTCGATGTGTACTCATGAGTGTCTGATTTATTTCACTTAAAAGTATGTTCTCAAGGAACATCCATTTATATACAAATGACTCTAGTTTATCCTTTTTTATGGCTGTGTAGTACTCCATTGTGTAGAAAAACCACATTTTCTTTAGCCATTTGCTGGTTGTTGGGCATTTAGGTTTTTCCAAGACTTAGCTATTACAAATTGTGTTGCTATGAACATGGTTGTACATACATCCCTATGGTATGACGATTTTAATTCTGGGAAGATCCCCAGTAGGAGAATAGCTGTCCATCGGACAAAGGTCTAACATCTAGAATATACAAAGAACTCAAAAAAATTAAACCTCTCAAATTTAAAGACCCAATCCAAAAATGGGCAACTGAAATGAATAAACATTTCTCAGACGAAGAAATAAAAATGGCAAATAAATACATGAAAAAATGTTCAACATCACTAGTCATTGAGAGATGCAAATCAAAACAACATTAAGATTCCACCTCACTCCAGAAAGAACCGCATATATGGAAAAATCAACCAATAACAAATGCTGGAGGGGCTGCGGGGAAAAAGGAACCCTTCTCCACTGTTGGTGGGAATGCAGACTGGTCCAGCCACTGTGGAAATCAATATGGAGATTCCTCAAAAAACTACAACTGGAGGTTCCATTTGACACATTGTTTCTCTTATATGAGAAACTCGGAGCAAAAAGTAAAGAGCAAAATAATAGATATTATGAAGTAGGGAGACAGATCTTTCTCAAAGGGGCAGGGGATCAAGAGAGAAGGAGGATAGTGATAAGGGATGAAAAAAAAAAAGGAATTGTGATGTGTTGTGGGCATAAACGAACACCACGCAAGGAACATCAGCCTTATGTACTGCAATCGGGTCCCAGTAGTGTGGGGTGTGGATAAAAGGGTGGGTGAAATGGGTGAAGGGGAGAAGGAGGGAAGGGAAAGGGGATGAAAAAGGAGTTAAGATGTGTTATGTTCAGGTAGCAACTCCACACAAGGAATATAAGCATCATGTACTACACACATACACTAATAAACAGTTTTAAAAAAAGACAAAAAGCAAAAGTATTTAAAAAGCAAATTATCAAGCGTATAGTTAGAAAAATCAACCAAATAACTAAAAAGTAGTTAATAGAGATAAAACTTGAAATAGTCACACAGGAGAAAAAAAAAAGATACACACACACACACACACACACACACACAAGCCTATTTAAGGCAAGAAAGAGTAAAGATAGGCAAGATTTGGAATGAGGAAGGGGTTATATCTATTTAAAAATTATAAAAGAATATTGTGCACAACTCTATGCCATCCAGATCTAAAGCCTAAAGGAAAAGATTAACTCCAAGAAAAAAAAATAAAGCATTAAGTGTGACTCGGGAATTGGAAAACGAGAATGCAAAATTGACGAAAGGAAAGACTTGAAGCTGACCGAAGTTCTGTCTTTGGTAAGCGGCTGTGGCTGAGTTGCACTCACTTTTGGAGAGCAGATTATTTCAATGCCATTTAGACCTTTCAGGGCATGGAAAATGCAGACCTTTCACATTCACTTCATGAGACCAGCATAATTTTAAAACCAATTCGTGATGACTCGTGTACAAAAATTGCTCTATAAATTTTACTTATGAATATAGAATGATTGCTAGATTCTATTTGCTAATATTTTTAGAATTCTCATATCAAAACAATAGCTCTGATTTATTCAGAGATGCAATGTCAATATCATAATCTATCACTGGAATCCATTTTAATAATTCAGTGAAAGAGAAAGTCATATTATATCAATAGATACAGAAAATGTATTTGGTAAAATTCAATATTGGGAGTAAAATAGCAATAAGAGGGAACTACTTGAGTTATAACTGTAGATCCTGGTTCAAAAATGCAGCCAAAATTAACTTAAGCAACAAATAAACTGATTTAATTTGGCAATAAATTTGGCAATAAATACAGCATGACTGGTATAGCCAGGATTCAGTGTTAATTCTCTAAAAGGAGTACTAATACAAGCCATGAAATAAAACTGGTAATAAGTATTAGGGAAAAGAAAGAGCAACAACTGTTTTTCAATAATGGTTATTTATAATTGCAGAAAATCAAAAGATGAGGTCAGGTGAGATTTTAAGTAGATTCTTTTTAAAGAAACTATCAAAATGTGGAATTGTGGCTAGATGTACGTGGTGTTATTGAAAAATATGTTTAAATATGTTAATGTTTAAATTTTTAGCAATTTATTTTGGTAAAAGACACATTGACATCAATCTTCCTCAAAATAGTCCCCCTTGCTTCAAACGTAATTATCCCATCATTCTTGCCATTTTTTGAAAGACTTATGAAAGTCTTCTTTTTATTTTTAATTTTTTTCAGTTTTTATTTTCTGAACCAGTATATGTTTACATTACATATGACTGCATTTGTTGTAAGGTGTCAGTACATGCACCTAACATTGCAATTCTTTTTTCATCCCTTTTCCCTCTTCTCCCTCCTCTTCCTTCCATCTCTTCACCCCCTTCCCATTTGAAAAAGATCTCTCTAATTCCTATTATTTACTTTCTTTCTTTTTTTTTAATGATAAAGTTTATTTTTAGTCTATGTGCTGCCAAAGCAAGCACAGATAAAGTTCATTTTTAAAGGCAAAAAGGAGATCGGGAGACCCTGGCTTTGCAGAGTGAGTTTGGACCAAACAAAGAAAAAGTTACAAAAAGAAAATAACAATAAAAAAGAAAGTAAAAATATATATAGCACATGAGCAATGTGGTATGAGCTATCACCAAAAAAAAAAAAAAAAACCGATAGCCCTATTATCTACCTTTTATTTTCTACTTTACTTATATTTTGGATTTCTAATATAAGAAAAACCATGTGGCATTTATGTTTGTGTGTCTGATTTTTTTCACTATGGTATCAAGGTGCAAGCATTTTTCTATGAATGATTTATTTATCTTTCTTTATGCCAGAGTACTACTCCATTATATATAAATACCACATTTTCTTTATCCATTCATCTGCTGATGGACATATAGGCAGTTTACAAGATTTAGCTATTATGAATTGTGCTGCTGTAAACATGGGTATGCATATATTGTTGTAATATAATTCCTTTAATTCTTTTGAGAAGCTACCTAGAAGGGGGATAGTTGAGTCAAATGGAATTTTAGTTTTAGCTTTTTGAGGAATCTTCACACTGATTTTCACAGTGGTTGTAGTAGTTTATACTCCCACTAACAAAGTAGAAGTATTCCTTTTCCCTGCAAGCCTCACCAGCATTTGTTATTATTTGATTTCTTGATGATGGCCATTTTTTTCCTGGGGTAAGATGGAATCTCAGTGTTGTTTTAATTTGCATTTATCTATCAATGATGAACCTTTCTTCATGTATTTGTTGGCCATTTTTACCTCTTCTGAGAAGTGTCTGTTCATTTTGGTTGCCCATTTTTTGATTGAGTCTTTTATTTGGGGGGATCTAATTTTTTTTAATTCTTTATATATTCCAGATGTTAGTCCACTGTCTGAGGAGTAATTGGAAAAAGCTTTTTCTCCATTCTATAGGTTGTCTCTTCACTCTGGTTCATATTTCCTGCACTGTGCAAGGCTTTTTAGATTGGATATGATTTCATTTGTTGATTATTGGCACTATTTCTTGTGCCAATAGTTTTACCTATTTTATCTTTCAGTGGGTTAAGTGGTTCTGTTTTAATGTTTATGATTTTGATCTATTTTGATTCTAATTTTGTACACAGTGTGATATATGGGTCTAGACTCAATCTTCTGCAAGTAGATAGCCAGTTTTCCCAGCACCATTCCTTATAGAAGCTATATTTCCTTCACTATGTGTTTTGGCCCCATTGTCAAAGATCAAATAGCAGAATGTGGCTGGGTTTTTCCTGTATCCACTATTATGTGCCCCTGATCAAGTACCATGCTGTTTCTGTTTGTTTGTTTATTTTAATCACCATAGTTTTGTAATATAACTTCAGATCTAGGATTGTGATCCCTCCTGCTTTGCTCTCATTACCCCAGATTGCTTTTTCATGTTCTGGGTCTCTCCTGGTTCTGTACAAATTTTAGGATTGTTCTCTTCAGACCTGTGAGGAATGGTGCTGTATTTTGATTGGAATTGCATTAAATCTATTTATCAGTTTTGGAAGTGTAGCAGCTTTGACTATATTTGTTCTGACTTCTTCCTTTCCTATACATATCCCTTTTAGTTCTTTCTCATGCCTGATTGCCTTGGCTAATGTTCTGAGAACTATGTTGAACAGGAATGATTGTAGGCATCCTTGTCTTAGTCCTAATTTTAGAAGGAAAATTCTTTTTAAAATTTTATTTTAGTGGTACATTTTAGATACCATAATGATACTATTCATCACAGGGAATTTGTGCCTGTATAGGTTGTATCTCACTGCTTCTTTTTTTCCCAGTCCCCCCCTCCATTCGCCCCCTCCTCCCTCCTTATTTACAAAATCTTTCTTTCTATTTTTTCTCGTTCTATTTTTTTCTTGTCCCTCTCTTCTTTTTCTCCTCCCCTCTCTTGTTTCCCTTCCCATTTGAACAATTTCTTCTCTTTTCCCAATATAATACATTTTAGTCCTTATTTACACTTTCAGTTTCTCACACCAGAGAAACAACGTGTCGCTTAAACATGTGTCCAATTTATTTCATTTAAAAGTGTGACCTCAAAGGCATCCATTTAACTAGAAATGTCTCAAACGTATCCTTCTTTATGGCAAAGTAGTACTCCATTGTATACAAAAACCATGTCTTCTTTATCCATTCATTGGTTGATGGTCATTTGGGCTGTTTCTCAGATTTAGCTATTACAAACTGTGCCGCTATAACCATGGGTGTGCATATATTGCTGTGGTATGATGCTTTTAATTCTTTTGGGAAGATACTAAGAAGGGGAACTGCTGAGTCAAATGGAACCTTTAGTCCTAGTTTTTTGAGGAATCTCCACGTTGATTTCCGCAGGGGTTGTACCAGTCTACATTCCCACCAACACTGGAGAAGTGTTCCTTTTTCCCCACAGCCCCGTCAGCATTTGTTACTGGTGGATTTCTTGACAGTAGCCATTCTTTCTGGAGTGAGATGCAATCTCAGTGTAGTTTTAATTTGCATTTCTCAAATTACTAGTGATGTTGAACATTTATTCATATATTTATTTGATGTTTCTACTTTTTCATCTGAAAAGTATCTATTCATTTCAGCTGCCCATTTTTGGATTACATCTTTAAATTTGAGGGGTATGATTTTTTCGAGTTCTTTGCATATTTTAGATATTAATCCTTTGTTGAAGGAACAGCTGGGTTATCTCTTCACTCTGTTAGTAGTTTCTTTTGCTGTGCAAAAGCTTTTTAATAAGATGAGATCCCAGTTGTTGATTCTTTGTGGTATTTCCTGGGCGATCAGGGTTTTGTTCATAAAGTCTATCTACATCTATGTCTTCAAGAGGTCTACCTACTCTGTCTTCAGGCTGATTTAGTGTTTCTGTTTTAATATTTAGATTTTTGAGCCATTTTATTTTAGTTCAATGCATGGTGAAAGATATGGGTCTAGTTTTAATCTGTGGCATGTGGAAAGCCAGTTTTTCCAGCACTATTTATTAAAGAAGCCATCTTTCTTCTAGTGAGGATGTTTGGCCCCTTTGTCAAAGATGAGGTGTCTGAGAGTGTTTAGACTCATTTCTGCATCTTCTAATCTGTCCCATTGATCCTTAGGTCTGTTTTTTCTGCCAATACCATGCTGTTTTTGTCACAGTGGCTTTGTAATATATCTTCAAGTCAGGGATTGTGATGGCCCCTGCTTTGCCTTTTTTGCCCAGAATTGTTTTTGCTACTCTAGGTTTCTTCTGGTTCCCAATGAATTTTAGGATTGTTTTCTCTAATTCTGTGAGGTATGCTGTTGGTGTTTTTATTGGGATTGCATTAAATCTATATAACAATTTAGGGAGTATGGCCATTTTTGCTATATTGGTTCTTCCTACCCAAGAACAAGGGATATCTTTCTATTTTCCGATACCTTCAATCTCCTTTTTTCAGAGTACTTTAGTTTTCAATGTATAGATCTTTTACTCCCTTCATTAGATTCATTCCCAGGTACTTCATTTTCTTGGATGTTATTGTGCAAGGTGTTGTTTCCCTAATTTCTCTCTCATTGAGTTTATTTTCGTGCAGGAATGCTATTGATTTTTGGGTGTTGACTTTGTATCCAGCTAGGCTGCTGAATATGGTTATTAAATCCAGAAGTCTTTTGGTGGAATTTTTTGGGTCGTCTACGTAGAGGATCATATCATCTGCAAATAGAGATAATTTAACTTCTTCCTTTCCTATCTTTATTTCTTTTCTTTCTCTTGTCTAATTGCTCTGGCTAATGTGTTCAGAACAATACTGAATAAGAGTGGTGATAGTGGACATCCTTGTCTTGTTCTGGATTTTAGAGTGAAAGCTTTTAGTTTTTGTTCACTTAATGTGATGTTGGCTGTTGGTTTGTCATAGTTTTTGTCAGATTGAGATAAAGACCATTTATTCCAATTTTCTGTAGGGATTTTATCATGAATGGATGTTAGACTTTGTCAAATGCTTTTTCTGCGTTTGAGATGATCATATGGTTTTTGTCCTTGGCTCTGTTAATATGGTGTATTACATTTATTGATTTGCATATGTTGAACCATCCCTGCATCCCTGGGATGAATCCCACTTGGTCATAGTGTATAATCTTCCTGATGATTCATTGCATCCTGTTTGCCAGTATCTTATTGAGGATTTTTTGCATCTGTGTTCATTAAAGAGATTGCCTTGTAGTTCTTTGTTGGTTGGATCCTTCTCTGGTTTTAGTATCATGGTAATGTTTGCTTCCAGGAATTAATTTGGGAGTACTGCTTCCTTTTTAATTTCATTAAAGTTTTTGAGGAGTAGTGGTATTAGATCTTCTCTGAATTTCTTGTAGAATTCAGCAGTGAATCCATCTGGACCTGGGCTTTTCTTTGTTGGTAGATTTTAAATTACATCTTCAATTTCAATGACTGATATTGGGTTATTTAGAATTTCTATATCTTCGTGATCCAGCTTCAGTAATTAATATGTAGCTAGGAATCCATTCATTTCTTCTGTTCTCCATCTTATTAGAATAAAGTTTCTTGACGTAGGTATTGATGATATTTTGAATTTATGTAGGATCTGTTGTGATTTTACCCTTTTCATTCCTAAATGCATGGATTTCAGTCTTGTCTTTCCTTTTATTGATAAGGTTGGCTAAGGTTTTGTCAATTTTATTCAATCTCCTAAAGAACCAACTCTTCAATTCATTGATTATTTGTATTGTTTTCTTAATCTCAATTGCGTTAATTTCTGCTATGATCTTTATAATTTCCTCCTTCATACAAGCTTTGGGTTTGACTTGCTTTTCTTTTTCTAGAAGTTTGAGGTTCAACATTAGGTTGTTTGTTTATGCTCATTCTGTTTTTCTGATAAGGGAATTCACTGCTATAAATTTCCCTTGAAGGACTACTTTCACTGCATCCCATAAGTTCCCCTGTGTGGTATTGGCATTATCATTTAATTGTAGAAACTATCTAATTTCTTCCTTAATTTCATCTGTGACCCAGTGGTTCTTCAGGGGGATGTTATTTAATTTCCATATGTTTATGAAGTTTTTGTGGTTTGTTTTGCTATTGACTTCCAATTTCATTGCACTATGGTCTGATAATATGTATGGGATAATTTCAATTGCTTTGCATTTACTTAAGCCTGTTCTATGAACTGAGAAGAATGTGTATTCTGATTTTGTGGGGTGGAACACTCTGTAGACATCTACTAAGTCCATCTCTTCAAAAGTTTGTTTCAGTTCTGATATTTCTCTGTTTTTTTTTTTTCATTTTGTCTAGTTAATCTATTTGTGACAGTGGGGTATTGAGGTCCCCCATTACAATTGCATTAGTGCTGATTTGATTTTTCATGTCTGTTAATATTTGTTTTGTATAGTTG
>PVJO010029030.1:0-17275 GCA_004026905.1 Hystrix cristata | reverse complement strand
TTGGAAACAACCTAAATGTCCAACAACCAACGAATGGCTAAAGAAAATGTGGTTTTTCTACACTATGGAGTACTACACTGCCATAAAAAAGGACAAACTAGAGTCATTCATATATAAATGGATGTTTCTTGAGAACATACTCTTAAGTGAAATAAATCGGACACTCATGAGCACACATCGAATTGTTTCTCTGATATGAGAGACCATAACTGTAAATAAGGACAAAGAGGTGTAATAGATATTATATAAAAGGAGGATGGTGTGCAGAGGAGAAGAGTACTAAAAAGAAAGAAGGGGAAAAGCAGAAAGGCAACAGGGGAAAGAGAGGGGAAAGGGAAAACATGTAAAATGATGAATGAACCTGCTGTAAATAGGGAGGGAGGGAGCAGAGGGGAGGGGCGGGGGAGAGAGGGGAGAACCAAGATGCACCATGTATAGGTACAGAATAAATGTAATGAATGTGACCAATGTATGTAGAATGTACCAATACATGCTCTTGGTTTAAAATAAATAAATAAATTAATTAAAAAAAAAAAAGAAGTATTGGTATAATGTCTTCTCTAAAATTTAGCAAAATTTACCCCTTAAACCATCTGGTTGTGTTTCTTTGTTGGGAGGACTATAATTACCTCTTCAATCTCTCTTTTTATTATTGGTCTCTTCAGAAATTCTATTTTTTCCTGATTCACTCTTGATAGATTGTATTTTGCTAAAAAAAAAAAAAAGTATCCATTTTCTTTGTTATCAAATTTGTTGACATACAATTGTTCAAAATAGTCCTTAGTCCTTTATCATCTTATTTGCTTTAGAGATGTCTTTTATAATGTCTCTACTTTCATTTCTGATTTTATATGTGAGCATTTGCTTTTTTTCTTAGTGTAGCTATGAATTTGTTTTTTTTCTAAAAAAAAAAAACTCCATTGAGTTTTGTTGGCTTTTCTGTTATATTTTTATTTATTTCTATTCTTATATTTATTATTTCCATCCTTCTAAGAGGTTTGCATTTACTTTTTCCTTTTTCTGCTTCCTCAAGGCATAATGTTGGGATATTTATTTTGAAACTTTCTCTTGTTCTGATGTAGTCATCTATTACTATAAATTTCCTACTTAGAACTGCATTTGCTGCACCCTACAATTTCGGTATATTGTATTTTCATTGCCATTTTTTCTTAAAATGCTATTTTTCTTTTTTTTTTTTTCTTTTTTGATCAATTGGTTGTTCAGGGATATTCTGTTTAACTTCCACATAGTTGTGAATTTTCCAACATTTATTTTGTTATAGTTTTCTAGTTTAATATTGTTGTGGTCAGAAATAATATTTGGTGTGATTTTTAACCTTCTTAAATCATTAAAACTTGGCTATAGCCTAACACAGTCTACACTGGTGAATGAGAGAAACATGTATTCTGTTTGTGTTGGATGGAAAGATCTGTATATATTGTTAGGTCCAATTTTTTTAAAGTTTGGTTCAATTCCAGTATTTCCTTATTAATTTTCTGTGTGGTTGACTTGTTCATTGTTGAAAATAGGGAACCAAAGTCTCCTGGTACTATCATATTGCTATCTATTTTTCCCTATATGGGTAATTGCTACATCAATATTTGCTTCATAGATTTAGGTGCTCCAACATTGGGTACATTGTATTTGGAAGTGTAATGTTCTCTTGATGAATTGAATACTTTATTATTAAGTACTGACCTTTCGTGTCTTGTGACACCTTTTGACATGACATCTATTTTATCTGATAAAAACATACAGCCACTTTTGTCCTCCTTTGATTACTACTTACATACAGTATTTTCTTCCACCCATTCATTTTCAGTCAATGTATGTCCTTAAAGATAAAGTGGATCTCATGTAAATAGCATATAGTTGGATCTTATTGTGTTATCCTTTCAGCTACTCTGTGCCCTTTGGTTGGAGAATTTAATCTATTTACATCCAAAGTCATTGTTGATAGGCAATGACTTATTACTATTGTGTTCATTGTTGCCTGTTGACTTGTAGATCCTTTGTTCTTTTCTTTCTCTCTTATTGTTGACTTTTGTGATTTGCTGACTTTTTGTAATGCTAAATTTTGATCATTTTATTATTTGTGTAGTTCCTATAGAATTTTGGCTTTTAGCAAGTTTAGATATGCAGGCAGAGAGGAGGGATGAAAGGGATAAAGGATGAAAAGAAGGAATTGGGATATGTTATGTACATGTACCAATTCCACACAAGGAATGTAAACACTTACTGCAAACATGTACAAAAAAATATAAAAGAAAGGAGATCAAGGGGTGGGTGGAAGAGGGAGGTAGGGAAGTGAATGCCAACAAAAAAGGAAATAAAATATGATACATAAATGTACCAACTTCATACAAGGAATGTAAACATAATGTACTACACACATGTACTAATAAATTAAAAAAATCTTATAGTCACAATAGATTATTTTATGCTGGTAATTTAACTTCAGTCATATACAAAACTCCAGACTCTTACTGCCCCCTCACAATTTATATTTTCGAGGTAACAAATTTACATTTTTATATTGTGTGTTCCTTAATAATTTATTGTAGCTATAGTTGTTTGACCATTCTGACTTCCAGCCTTTATACTGGAAATATGAGTTACAGAACATCATTACAATATTATAATAATCTGAATTTGAATATATATTTAACTTTTTCAGTGAATTTTACATTCTCATGTTAGTAATTATCATCTTTCTGTTTCTACTTGAAGAAGTCCCATAAATATTTCTGGGAGAAAGACAGTATTTCCCTTTTCACTTCTAAGGGGTGGTTTTGTTGGCTATAGTATTCTTGGCCAACAGCTGTTTCCTTTCAGTACTTTGAATGTATCATCCCATTTTCTCCTAGATTGTCAAATTTTTCTGAGAAACCTGCTGATAGTTTAATGGAGATTCTCTTCTCCATTACTTGACACTTTGCTTTTGCTTTTAAAATTATTTGTCTCCGATTTGGACAGTTTTATTATATTGGGCCTTGGAGAAGATGTATTTAGGCTGAAAATGAGCTTCGTGGATCAGGATACCCATACCTCTGCCAAGACTTGAGAAATTTACAGCAATTAGTTCATAAAATAAGTTTCCTGTCCCTTTCTCTGTCTCATCAACTTCTGAAACTCAGAATGCAAAAGTTTGTTTGCTTAATGTTGGCCCATAAATCCAGTAGGCTGTCTTCATTCTTTCTTGTTTTCTTTTTCCTCCTTCTGACTGGGTAATTTCAAACAACCTTTCTTTGAATTTACAGATTCTTTGTTCTGCTGGATCTTGTTTACTGTTTAAGTTATCTATTGTGTTTTTCATTTATTTGTTTACTTTTTCAGCTCCAAGATTTCTGTTTGTTTCTTTTTTTATCATGTCTTGTTAGATGTCTCATTCAGGTCATGAGTTGCTTTTCTTGTCTTCTCATGTGTCTAAGTTTCCTTAAGATAATTATTTTGAATTCATTTTCAGGTAATTTGTGAATTGTCTTGCCTTTGGGGTCTGTTACTTTGAGGTGCACCTGAATGTTCACATCTCAGACACATTTTCCCACTTAAACAACAGAAGACATACTGAACAAGTGTCTTAGAAGCCCTCTTTTGGATAGTCAAAACACAGAAATCACCTAGATACCCAATATTTGCCAAAGGATGGTTGACTTGGAGATGAAGCAGCAGAGACAGGTAGAGGATTTTTCCTATGTGTCCACCCTGGGCTTCTGTATTCAATGGGGTTTCTACCATTCCTTTGATGTACTCCAGTAGATATTTTCATCAAAATGTGAATGTTCACTCATTACTTTATCTGTCTTTGTTGTGAAGACATGAGCTGGGAGCTACTAGTCATCCCTCTTGCTGATGTCATCCTAGAATAATCCATTTAACACATATTTCCAAAGTATTTGAAGTATTTTATCACGTTAAAACATACATGTGATACACATTATTTAAAATAATACTGAAGGATCGGAAGCAGTTCAGAAAAGAGAATAATCAACTAGGATCCTCTTAACAGTTAAAACAAAATGTAAAACATGCAATCAGATTGTTTTAAGATTAAAATCTATTAAAATGTATATTTTAGGTATGCATGCTGATGAAATGGGATTATATACAGAAGTAAACAATAAAATAGTGAACACTAGATTCAAGGTGATTACAAAGTGGTGGCAGGCAGGGACAGAGATTGTAAAAGGATGTTCTGTGGTTGGAATTGGTTTTCATGTGGTTTATGGATGCTTACAGCAATATTAAAAGTAAGTAACTAAAATAGGGAAAAGTAGAATATGGAATAGGAAAATAGTAAGAGTCTGTCATGAACCAAAAATTATGATTTACTCAATTATGTGCATTTAGGTTCCAATATTAAAAAAAAAAACAAGGAAAAGAATTGGAAGAAAGATAGTAAGAAAAATGTCATAAAGAAAATATATTGAATGGAATTTGAAAAGTATTGCAGTAAAAAAAGTGCTTTTTAGGAAGGGTGCAAATAGACTGAACTTTGGAAATCAGGTTTAGGGAGAATTCAAAAACACCTGAATGAAAATGAAATTAACCACAGGAGCCAAAATAAGCAAAGAATTTGGATCAGTGTGGGACCCATATGGGAAGAGACTAGGATGCACAGCTGAAAATTAGGGAAGAAGGCTCACGGCATCAAAGGATCAGTACGAGGGCTGGAGGAAGAGTAGGCTTTCATGTTTTAGACATTTGTGCCTTGCTTTTCTGGATCTCAAAGTGCACAGTTTAGGGTCTGTCTGCATGCTGCCTAATCATCTACCTTTTTTCAGAAAAAATTTATGATGGATTCAGGCAGTATTTCAACTGCAGGAAGGTAACCTAGGTGAGGTTAAGGTGACAAATACATGAGTCAAAGCAAAGACAATCAACTGAAATGGTCTGCAATATTCATAATACAAACTGTTTTGATTTAGATCTAAAGTGTCCCCCCAAATTCTCATACATGCACTAAGTGACATCCCCAGACTTTTTATTTTTTATTTTGACACAAGGTCTTGCTAGGTTGCTAAGCTGCCTAAGCTGAGCTACAACTTTCTGGTTTTGTTTGTTTGTTGTAGGGTTTTTTTATTTTTTAAAGCAGGGTTTGTTTTATAGTTCAGGCTGGCCTCGAACTTCTGTCTGTCTTCCCATCTCAGCCTCTGGAGTGCTGAGTTTGCGGGTGTGTACCACCATGCCTGGCTGGGTTGAAACTTGCTGTCTTCCTGCCTCAGCCTCCTAGAGTGCTGGGATTATAAGCATGCACCACCATGCCTGGGTACCTTCAACCATTTTTGATCTATGAAATCCAATTTCATATAGTTGGATTTGACACATTTAAATACACCCCATTTTGAACAGAGTCCAAGATCAGTGATACAGATCCCAAGTCCACACATGTATCTCTAATAGGAAACTTCTGTAGAACCAGAAGAATTGTTTGTTGTTAGGTACAATATCTAGCCTACAGCCTTAGTTTCTGTGTTTCAGAATGGAAGCCTAAAGAGCCTGATACTTACATAATACCATAACACTGAGAAATGATACAGATAGAAAATGAAACTGAGGCTTCAAGACTAGCCCTTGTCAGGAAGAAGATCTGTGTGGGACTTTGGTCTGCTCAGGTCACTCACACAAGAGCTCAGCAAGCCACATGGTTCTCACTGGGGGACACATCGTCCTCTGGGCCTCCTGAAATGGAGGAGAAAGCAAATAACTGCTGTTCAACTGGAGTCTCTGTATATTTGGTAATGGGGGTAAGGCAGGGAAAGGGGCACTTGTCTGGTTCCCTAAGGTTGGAGAAAGTGGGCTGGGGAAGCACCACTTGGCCAGCTGCATATTTTCTGGAGAGAGGGGTCTGTAAAGACTCCATTCCTTGTCATAAAGGATGATGAGGTCATCATCCCAGAGTAGAGATCAAAAGGACCGAGGACCAATATTTCCATAAAGCCACTCTGTTCCAATATTACTAAGGACAAAGAAATTTCTATTCCTATAGAACAGACTTCTATATAACAAGAAATTAAAATTTAAAAGAAGATGTTTAAAGGAAGCTCTGCTGAATGCTTGGAGCCTGGTGAATAGGTAATTTAAGGAAATAACATCTCCATTAGGGGCTTCAAAAATAATGACACTAGCTATCTTTAATTTGGAGTTTTAAGTGTTTAGGTTTCCTTTTTCTCATGGATTTAATACAAGTACCAAAAAATAAATGGGCAGCTATTGCCTGGTTATTTGTAGTTGGGAGAGGGAGAGAGAGGGAAAGAAAAAGACCCAGATTCTTAGGTGGTTGTGTCTAAAAGACACAGGTAACATCTCCATCTGACTAGGGAGCAGTTAAAATAAAAGCTGCCAGGAGAGTCTTTACCCAAAAGATGTTAAACCAGCCATGGCAGCTGGGAAGAGATGTGAGTTTGGAAACAAGAGCACCTCAGCAGCCACATCTTCAGAATGCACTTTAAAAAGAGAAGCACAATATAAGAATGCACCATCCAGGACTCTGAGAATGTCAAGTGTTCCCAGGAGGAGAGTGAAGAATCCCTGCCATTGCACAGGTACGTGCATCTCAACGTATTCAGTACCAAACATGGGGATGCTCCAAGTCAGTTAGTATCTCTAAATGACTGTCACAGAAGTTTCGTTGACTTACTACTGTAACCAAGAGACAGAGGGTCAGCTACTTCATCTATTCCACCATGAAATAGCCCTTTTATTAATCCTAAATGCTAACTGCTCTTCCTTTAACTGGCATTTCCTAAACTCAATGTTTTACATAAGAGAAAACTGCTTGACCTTCAAAACCAAGGACTGCAGTATGGAGCTTTTGAAGAGAACTCTGGATTTGGAATGTAATAATAATATTTTATTTCTGTCTTAGTTACTTTCTGTCTGAGACACAAGACACGACACCCCCGATTTAAAGGAGAAGAAGCTTATTTTGGCTCACACTTTTTAGAAGATTCAGTACATAGTCATCTGGTTCCAAGGTAAGAAGGGCATGGAAGAAGGGTCTGGAGCAGGCAAGCTGCTCACCTCGTGGTGGCCAGGAAGCGGAGAGAGAAGAGAGGAGCCAGGGAGGGAGATATAGTTTCCCACACAAATGTCCCCATAATCATGTCATCCAACCAGGCCCCACCTCCTAAAAGCATATTCTGCTTTGAACTCTTCAGTGGATGAATCCAACAGTAAGTATAGTGCTTCTGTGATCCAGTCACCTTCCAAAAGCCTCACCTCTGAACATATGAGCCTTTTGGAAGACATCGTAGTTTTAAGGCATGATAATTTTTTTTTTAAACCAAGAACATGTATTGGTACATTGTGTACATAATGATCATATTCATCGTGGTTATTTTGTACCTGTACATGATATATCTTGGTTCCCCCCCTTCCCCACCCCCTCTTCTGTTCCCCTACCTCTCCCTATTTACACAGGTTTATTTACATTTTTCCATTCTTTTCCCTTTTCCCTTCCTTCTTTTCCCCCTTCTCCCTTTCTAGTTCTCCTCTCTTTTGAATATTATCTTTCTTTTACATAGTATCTATTATACCTCTTTGTCCTTACTTACACTTATGGTTTCTCATATCAGAGAAACAATTTGATGTGTACTCATGAGTGTCTGATTTATTTCACTTAAGAGTATGTTCTCAAGGTGCATCCATTTACCTACAAATGTCTCTAGTTTATCCTTTTTATGGCAGAGTAGTACTCCATTGTGCAGAAAAACCACATCTTCTTTAGCCTTTCATTAATTATTGGGCATTTGGGTTGTTTCCAAGACTTAGCTATTACACATAGTGTTACTATAAACATGGTTGTGCATACATTGCTGTGGTATGCTGACTTTAATTCTTCTGGGGAGATACCAAGCAGAGGAATAGCTGGGTCAAATGGAACCTCTAGCTGTAGTTTTCTGAGGAATCTCCACACTGATTTCCACAGTGGTTGGACCAGTCTGCTTTCCCACCAACAGTGCAGGAGGGTTTCTTTTTCCCTGCAGCTCCGCCAGCATTTGTTATTGGTTGATTTCTTGGTCATAGCTGTTCTTTCTGGAATGAGATGGAATCTTAGCGTTGCTTTGATTTGCATCTCTCGAATGACCAGTGATGTTGAACACTTTTTCGTATATTTATTTGCATTTTGACTTCTTTGTCTGAGAAATGTTTGTTCATTTCAGATGCCCATTTTTTGATAGGGTCTTTAAATTTGGGGGGTTTGATTTTTTTTGAGTTCTTTATATAGTCTAGATGTTAGACCTTTGTCTGAGGGACAGCTGGCAAAATTTTTTTTCCCAGTCTGTGAGTTTTCATGACAATTTTGGTAGCATTCGATAATGCAAATAGATGTGCACATATGCTGTCCCGTGATGTAGATGTTGCAGGCAATTCTTATTTAACTAAAATTAGCTTCTTTATCATTTTGTTTTGTTTTCCCCTTTTTACAGTACTGGAGATTGAACTCAGGGCTGTTGTACTGATCTACATCCTGAACCCTTCTTAAATTTTACTTTTTACTTTGAAACGGGGTCTTGTTGCTAAGTTGCCTAGGCGGGGCTCCAACCTGTGGTCCTGCTTCAGGAGTGCTGGCATCACAGGAGTGTGCTGCTGCGCCGGACACGGGGGAGGACGTTTCCGGATTAACAGTCTTACACGTTCAGGGATGAAGGAGAAGTAAGAGTGACCCTCCTGCTTATGCTGTCTTCTCAGATGCCAAGTGTCACCCTTTGGCATAGCATGTCCTGAACCCAATCAGGACCAAATCCTGGAGGAAAGGAAGGAGAGACGTGGGATACTGCAGAGGTAGGTAGGTAATCGGTCGTTGAGGAATGGTGGAGGCGGGTTCTACCTCAGAATTTGGAGAGCAAGTTGGTCCTTGTGTTTTAGAACACAGGAGAATAGAGGGTTTATTGCCTGCCGCTGCTTTCCAGGAACTCAGGGCTCAGATGAAGTTCAAGGCTGTCTGTCCCAGTGTGACCTACAGCTTGGACCTCTTTCTTCCGCCTTTGCTGTCCTTCTCCGTGAGGCTGCTTCTTCCACCGTGACCCAGTCTCCCTGAGTTCGGATGGTTACTTCCTCATCTACCTGTCTTCTGACAAACGTGGAGGTATTGACTTACCTTGACATTCCAAGTCAAGTCTCCCTCCGGGCCACTAGTGCCACATTCCTGGGCTCCAACACAGCACTGGAGGCTGGTAGCCCATGGAAGACCTTCCCAGGTAACAGCTGCTTCCTGACTGAGGAGCAGATTCTAAGATCTCCTTTGCCCACATTCCACCCACTTGTTAAAATACTGCCATCACTCTCTCCTAGTCTCCACCACATCACAGGCACAGGCATTTGGATATTGCTCCTAACTCACTGGCCATTCCTACTGTCTGCCTCCCCAGTCTCCTCCAGCTAGCAGGTCAGGTCTGGGCATTTAGCGGGCCCTCGGCTGTCACCATCTCCTGCCAGGACCATGTTATCTCACTGAACGGACAAGGCCTCAGCTCTGAATTATTAATTGTGACAAATGGTCCAACATCACAGCAACATCACAGAAGGACCAGCTTTTCAACTGCATACCCTGAGCTAGCAGGTGATTTCAAGAAATACCTCATGTTTTATCCTTTCTTGTGCATCATATATAGAAAAATGTTTGGTACCTGCAATGTGAACTGCTCCATCAGTATTTATTGAAGGAAAAAGAGATGTGAGAAAAAAGAAGTAAGGAAGGAAAGCAGGGAGGGAGCAAAGGAGGGGAGGAAAAAGACAGGGAAGAAGGAAAGTAGTGTAATGTATGCCTTTTCAGTTGTTGGAGGATTAAATAATTAATTACATGCAAGACGTTTTCAACTTTTTGGAAATTCACTGCCTAAATCTCAAGTTCCTTTATTGTTATCATCAATAGAATGATAGTTGGGTCCACAGGGGCTTGATGCTTGTTTAGTGATGTCAAGCTCACAGCTGCTGTGGTTGTTATCTATTAAGAGATTTATAAACTCAAAAGTGGAGGAAACACAACAAATTCAACAAGAGGGCCCCTGAGCACAGGCAGGAAATGACTGCGTGGGAAGGGAGGAGAGCGAGCCATCCTGCATCCTCCGAGGCCTGTAGAGGAGCTGGGTGTCTCTGGAAGAGCTGGCTTGTTAACCACATGGCCTTGTGTGAGTGAAGAGGTACCTCCCCTGTCCTGGAGTCTGTGGGGGTGGGGGCGCCCAGGGCCCTGTAGCTGGGAATCGCCGTGGTGCCCCAGGAGGAGCCTCTAGAAACAGCAGGGCCTTGCCCACCAGGCTCCAGGAGGGAGAATTCTCCCCACTTTGCCCGCCAGACCTGATCTAATGCTTGCACACTGGGAATTGAACCTAGGCCCTTGCACGTATTACACGTGCTCCACCCCTGAGCTGTACCCCAGCCCTTTGCCATGCTGTCTTTGCAGCCTTATATTCCCTTTAGTGGTGTTTGCACTCACTGTCTTTAGCAGAGTTTTTCATCCAGTTGCCTGTTTGCTTACTGTTAAATTTAGAGAGTTCTCTACATATTATGTATTCAAATCTATTATCAGATTTGCGATTTGCGAATACTTTTATCCCAAACTGTAGCTTGTGTTTTCATTCTCTTAACTGTGTCTTTCACAAGCAAAAGTATTTATGTTTTATTTTATTTCATTGATTTTGCAGTACTGGGGATTGGACCCAGAGTCTACCCGCTGAGCAACATTCCCAGCCCTTTTTTATTTTTTATTTTTGAGATCGGGTCTTGCTAAGTTGCCCAGGCTGGGCTAAAACTTTCAATCTTCCTGCATCCACCTTCCAGAGTACTAGTAATAGACGTGTCCACCACCAGACCTCGCTAAAAGTGCTTAACTTTGGTGAGATCTGGTTTACAAATATTTTCTTTAATGAACAGTGCTTGGCATGCCAAAGAACTTTGTTCTGTTTTCTTCTAAAAGTTTTATAGTTTTATCAATGACCTGTTTGTGGTTAATTTTTACATGAGGCATGAAATTTAGGTTAATTTGTATAAGAATGCACTAATATGCCAACATCATTTGTTAAATTAGTTTTGCACCTTTGTCAAAAATCAGTGGGCCATGTTTGTTCATGAGTTCTGTCTCTGGATTGTTCATTCTGTTTCACTGATACAGGTCTAGTTTTTCACTAATTTCAGAGCATTTATTATATAAAGCTCGATACTATATCTTTAAATCTCATAGTATTATTCCTTCAACTTTATCTTCTTTCTCAAAATCCTTTTAGGTTTTATATATAAATTTTAATACTAGTTTTTCTGATTTACAAAAAAAAAATTCTGCAGGAGGTTTTGATTAGGACTGCTTTATGTCTACAGATCTATTTTAGAAAAAAATGGCATCTTTGTTGAGTCTTCTGATTCATGAATACAATGAGCTTTCTTAGTTCTTATTTTTCTAATTGAAGCTTTATAGTTTTCAGATTGCAGATATCATATTCTTTATTAGGTTTATCTTTAGTGATTTCATTTTTATACCTCTTAAAAATCATATTTTTTCAAAAGTATTCCATTTGTATGCTGCTATTATATAAATGTGTATATCTATATATTTCGATATGATGATTTGTGTGTGTATTAAAGTCACACACTGCAACCCTGGTAAACTCACACATTACTTCTAGAAGTTTTCATTTTTGATGATTCCTTAGGATTTTCTGCATTAATCATACTGTCTATAGATAAAGATAGTGCTATGGTTTGTGTCTACATGCCCCCCCAAATCCTCATGTGGTCACAGGTGGGGCTTTTCTTTTTGGAGGTGGCTGAATCTGGAGTGTGTGATGCTGGGATGAAGGGTGTGCAATTACTCAATTAGTCCACTGATTGGTTTGGCACAGTTCTGGGCAAGATTAAGGGTGTCCTGCCTGGGCGTGAGTGCTACCTGCCCTCAGGGTGGGTAGCCTAGATAAAATATGAGGGATAGAAGGAGGGTCGCAGGTCTCTTGTCACATTTTGCTTGCTGCCGTGTTGCCCTCTGCCTTCTGCCTGCCCTGCCTGCCATGGACTGTTTCTCCACTGTGATGCCCTCTGCCAAACCCACCCTGCTTTGGAGCCAGTCAGCTATGAGCTGTAACCCCACAAACTGTGAGCCAAATAAACCTTTCCTCCTTTAACTTTGGGTGTTGGGTATTTTTGTCTCAGCAACAAGAAAAAGTAACTAAGACAGATAGTTTTGTTTTCCCCCTTGCCATCTATATCCCTTTTCTGTAGTTTTTTCCTTTTTGTTTATTGCTCTGGTTAATACTTCTGATACAATATTGAGTAGGAAGTCAGGTGTGGTGGCACATGCCTATAATCCCAGCACTCTGGGAGGTTAGGGCAGGAGGATCGCAAGTTCAAGACCAGCTTAGGCAATTTAGTGACTTAGTGAGACTGTCTCAAAATAAGAAATTCTAAAAAGCACTGGGGAGTTGGCTCAGTGGGGAGGCCCATATTTCAGTCCCCAGTACTGCAAAAAACACAAAAAGGGAGAGAGAGAGAGGAAGAAGAAGAAGAAGAAGGGGTGGAGAGGAGGGGGGAGGGGAAGAGGAGAGGAGAAAAGGGGGGAAAAAAAAGAAAAGAAAAAAAAGAAATGAGGAGGTCTTGAGGTTGTCTTGTCTTATTCCCAGTCTTAGAAATAAAATATTAAGTCTCCCTTGATCAAGTTAGTTGTTAGCTTTTGACAAATGCCTGCATTGGGTTCAAGAAAATTATTTCTACTGCAAATTTTCTAAGAGTTGTTAGCATGAAATTATATTACATTCTGTCAAATGCTTTTTCTGCATTGATAAGATGGTGTAGATTTCCATCCTTGGACTGTGAATGTGATGTATTGCATAGACTCATTTCCAAAATGTTGAGTCGACCTTGCCTTTCCAAGAGGAGGCCCACTTATCACGATGTATTTTTTTTTACCTGTATTTCTGTATTCAACGTGCCAATAATGTTTGTGTGGAATATTGATCTTTTGAGTATTTGGAGGCCTGTTTGTTCTATTTTGTATCAAGCTAATACTGGCTTAATAAAATTAGTTGGAAAACTTTCTCTCCTATTCTGTTTGCTGGAAGAAATTGGGTAAAATTTGTATTAATTTTGCTTTAAGTGTTCAGTAAAAAAAAAAAATGCTTAGAGAACTAATTTGTCTTAGAGAACTAATTTTGGAGCATTTGACATGAATTTAGTTTCTTTATATTTATAAGACTACCGTATGTAGGTTACCTTTTTTTTTTTATCTTATGTGAATTTTGATAGTTTGTAGATTTTGAGGAATCAGACCTTCCAATTAAGTTACTGAATTTCTGCATATACCTTTCTTATTTTCCTTTCTGATAAAAAAAAAATCTGCAAAATAATGGTTCCACTAAAGATAATGTGTTATTTCCTCTTTGGCTGCTTTTTTAACATTTCTATCTTTATTTTTAGACTTTAATAGCATTAGTGTATATTTAGACATGGATTTCTTTGTTGTTATTGTATTGGCTTCTTGAATTGAAAATGTAGATTTTTTTAGAAGATAGAAGGTAGTTGAACTTAGATTCAGGCTGAAAGTTCCAACGCTCCTCTGTGGCCTGTGGTTCCACTGTCAGAGTTCAGTTTTCTGGGCCTTTATAGCATCGTTCAGATCCATCACAAGTCTGCATCTCGCTGAGTGGATAATGTGGCCCATGGGCAGTGGGCTGTGAGTCTAGGTACTCGCCTGCTGTTTGGGATCAGGTTCACTTGTGTGTAGCTCAGAGGTCATAAACAAATTTTGGGAGTAGCTTTCCGGAGCTGCTTTCTCCCCATGGTTTCCCCAATACTTTCAGGTTCAGGAGACCCTATTATCACTCTCCTAGGCAGAAACTTGGGGTTCTAGATGTCACTTTATTCTATGTACTTCCATGGTAGAGGCCAAGCAATAAGAGAAAAGAAAGGGGGAGGAGAACAAAAGGTATTTTTCTTTCTTGGAATTGCAGCACCACTGAATACAGAGATAGGTTCTCTTCTTGTTTCAATCTAGCTTCTTCAGAGAAAGAGAAATTACAGTGTGTGTGTGTGTGTGTGTGTGTGTGTGTGTGTGTGAAAGAGAGACAGGCAGAGAGAGAGAGAGAATTAATGAATGTGTATGATTTTATTCTGATTTATTTTAAAAATTGGCTCAGAGACTATGAGGTTGTGAAGCCTAAAATCCCAAGACAGTCTGGCAGACTGAAGAAGCAGATAATAGTCGGTGTGATAGCTCAAATCCAAAGGGGGAACTCCCTCTTCCTTGAGGACTTCTGTCTTTTTCTCCTAAGACCTTCGGCTAAATGGATTGACGCACAATGTTATGGAAGGTAAGATGTTCTGCTCAAGAGTCTGGTGATTAAAGTGTTAATCCCCTCTGAACAACTACCTTGATGGCAATATCTAGACTGATATTTGATCACATACCTGGGTACCATACCCAAGTTTAGTCATACATTTAATCATTACAAGTCCAACCCTTATCAATTTGGTACCTAGACTATCTCCTTAAACTGTATTTAACCACCATATAAAGACAAAAAAGATCATACTCCCACCTAACACAATACACTATTCCACACAAGACAGAAAACAGGCTTGCTAATGTTTTCCACAGAACAGAGGGCAGTAATAGTTACTTCTTTCCATATTTTGGTTACTTCGCTATAAAGTTAACAGCATTTAAATACTATGATGTACCGTCAGCCTGCATTATACTATATAAGGGGATAAGAGAGGGAAGAAGGCAAAGATATTTTCTTGATATACACACATGCATCATCCATACATACACAAGCATTCATAACAAAATACAAAGGAAATACTCAGGACAATTACACCTCCCTAAGAGTTTTGGCTTCTTTGGGTTCCCATTACCAGCTATCATTCCTGCTACCTCAGAATTACTCAAGGGTTCAATGAGGAGAGAACAGAAACATTAGAAATTTACTCTATAGCTCCTTGAGCTGAGACGGGGCCTCCTCTTAGCATTCTTTCTTGATCCCTGATGTTTTCTTCCTGGTTTTGGAAACATGTCAGGTATAAGCCACAGAACATGTTAAGTTCACCACCACATTAGTACTACTTCTAATTTCAATGCTGTGTCCCATCTTTCTGCTACTCTTTTCTTTTGGTTTCCTGAGATAGCTGCATGTCCCCATTTGCATTCTGACTAGGTTTTATATTCATAATCAAAGGGAGAAAAAGGACAAGTGTGTTTATTCTAGTGCACCCAGAATCAGCACCTCTCATCTGTTTCTTTTTACCTTATTTAATGTAACTACTAGAAAATCTTGGTTTTGAACTTTACTGCTTTGGTTATGGACACTGAACCCAGAGCCTTAGGCAAACTAAGCACAGATTCCACCACTGAGTTACATTCTCAACTCTGAAAAAAATTAAATTACATATGTGGCTCGTATTTGTGGCTTCCATTTTATTTCCTTTGGAGAGTACTGGCCTAGAATTTTAATAGACAATTAAAAATCCACACATTTAATATTGATTAGAGACCTACTCTGTTAGACATTTTCCTAAGTACTGAGTTTTGGAAGGCTGCAAATATCCATTAGATGTTTTCTAGACTACTTCCCTGAATCTACAACCAAAAAAGTCTGGTGAAGAAGAAGAGAGGGAAGGAGGGCAGGGAAGAGGAGAAAACATGTATCTGTTACCATCCCCTTTACTCATGCCTTTAGGCTCTACCTAAGGACTGCGTAGGGTAAATTCTCAACAGTGAGAGGTTTTCTTGCCACTCTCATTATCAGAGTATAGGATAGAAAACAACAAGGTCCAGAGGAACGACAATGTAAGTGCTCAATAACCACGCAGATGTGTGGCAGCAGAGCTGGGACAGAGCCCAGGCCTCCCTCCTGTGCCCTACTTGCCGCAGGAAAGCCAAGGTGGCGACCTCGACTGCTTCCGGGCTGGACTGATTTCCACATTCCCTGCTCAGCTCTCACTGGCTGGGAAAGAAGAGTTCTCTTTATCGTTGTCATCTTCCCACATACATCTAAGTCACACTGATAAACCTTTCGAATCACTGCCTTGGCGTACATCTCCTCCAACTTTGTGACTTTTCCCAAATCCAATGGGTGGGATAAAATCAGTTCTAGAATTTTTCATGGACTCACCACCTGTATTTAAATTAGGCCATATTTGTTTGGGTAATTTTTAAAAGAGAAATGCTCTCTTTCATGCTAAATTTCTTCATTGCCTCTTTATCAATTCTATCCGCACTGAGCATACTGATAGACAACACCTAGGTTTTCCTTGTTTATAGAGCAAAATTATTAAGAGCCTCAATTTTACTAAGCTGCACATATGTGAATTAATTCAGCCAAATGCTGACTGGACAGTGGACAGCCTCTGTGACAGGGTGTTTTGTTTTGTTTTGGGGGAGGGTGCCGGGGATCGAACTCAGGGCCTTGCCCTTGCTAGGCAAGCCCTCCACCACTTGAGCTAAATCCCCAACCCCTGTGATAGGGTTTTTGTAATAGGCTTGACCTCTTCCAATCCCAGTTTAGCTGGCCGCAAGAGACTGTGGACCCTAGTTATAACTTTTGCAGCCCTGGAGAAGAGAGGTTTTTGTGACTTATAGCAGCTGTATCTGCTGAATAACACACAGAAACATTCATAAGCAGAGCTAAGAAAAAGTCTAGCCTGGGTAGATATATACAATTGACAGTTAGCCCAGCTGATGGAAAGCTTTGTGTTTATTTAACAGCCAGTCACATTGAGAGTTAAAAAAGCAAAGGAGAGATTTGGGGGAGAAAATACCCATGTCATTTGCTTAGTCAACACTCGTCACCCAACATGACAAGCAGAACGAGATTTATCCTTAAGTATCAAGTAAGCCAGTATTTGATGGTCCCTTTTCTATACATGTCTGCCATCTGTGGTCAATTAAACAACTATGGAAGAGGAAGAAATGACCAGCCACGAAGTCAGATCTGTAGACCAACGGCCGAGCAGATGTGTGTACATAGATCTTGCTTTGAAAAACTAGGCAAAAGGCAAAGATTTGTGATCTGGATACTGCTTTTCACAGTAACTGGCAGGAAAGGCTGCTTGTGGGTCCTGGCTGTCCAAGAGGATTGTGGCTCCTCCTACTGTTGGGCAGAGAAAAGTAAGTATGCCACTCACAGAAGGAGTGACTTAGGAGACTCTTGTTTCAGCTATAGGACATTCCTCTCCTCTCACCCCATCTACCACTTTTCCACTTCAGGACTGCCACTTGCCCATATGCAGAAGCCATTGTGAATATTGGGTTTGCTGGTGGCGTCATTGGACAATACCAACTAAGAAATCC
>PVJO010029029.1:0-17341 GCA_004026905.1 Hystrix cristata | reverse complement strand
TGAGCTCTAGTTTTGTCACACCACAGGTTTATTTTTTCAGATTCATTCTAACTAAATATTTTCATTTCTGTTCTCAATGTTTAACGATCTTTTTCAACATCCTCAGGCTGACGTTATAGTTGCACCACCGACCCTCCCGGGCAGAGATGAACCTTACACCAGGCAGTTCACAGAATGTGGAGAAAAAGCAGAATACATTCATTTCACTCCTGACTTTGTTCTGGGCCAAAAACAAAATGAATATGGGCCATCAGGTAGGAAATTTGGTCAAAACATCTAATTTTTAACAAGCAGGTCTATCCCCAGGTTAAGTGAGAAGACCTTGGATCCAGAGACCCTAGTTTCAAATCCTGGCTCTTCTGTATATTAGTTCTGTGTGAACTAAACAAGTGATCTTCTTTATCAAAGCTAATTCCCATTCACATTTGAATACAGCAGCTCCTATGCTGTGCAATTTTTTGAACTAGGTAATCTATGTAAATATACTTAATGTAATGAGTAATGGTGTCTTTAGAAATTTGGACAGAGAGCAGGAATAATAAATATTTTCCTAAGGCATAATTTTTAGATTTAATTTTCCAGATCTCCACAGCTGGATGGTAATTATTCAAATACCAGCTCCATAGATTTCAGGTGTGTAGTAAACTGGACCTAGCCATGATACCAATTACTAGTAAGAGAAAACATTCATAGGCTGTTAGTTACCGATACAGTTATGTAAATTTTTGTTTGTGGTAGATGAAATTATCTGTAAGATATTATTTGGACCTAGTAAAATTGCAATTTCATCTAGTTCAATCTAAATGTTAAGGTTATTTTTTAAATATTATTATTATTTTAGAAAAGCAAGTCATTGGTAAGGATGGCCAAATGCAGTAAAAAGTTTTATGAACCTCCCTACCTCAGAATCATCTCTCCCTGCCTAATGCCTATTAAGCAAGCATTCATTCATTCTCTTGTCTCTGCCAAAGCTCACCCAGGCCTAATTATCAGTACCCAGACTGCTTCCTCATGCCAACCTTGAAAGCTCCATATCCCTTCCCATCCCAATCTTACATGTCCCCTAAATCTTATTCTTACCAGTTTTGTTCTCATTGGCCCCTCTAATCCTCTGCATCCTCCTATCTGTTCTTTCCTTCTACCTACCATGTCCAGCAAACTCAGTATCTTCAACGACAAGTACAAACAAGTCAATTCCTGCACCACTCTAGTGATTTGACTTACTAAGTCTCCAGTACCGAATGTCTCAGCCAATCTCTATCTCCTATCTCTGGCTGTTATAGAAGAGAAAGACTTTTCCAGTTTTTGAGGCCAATGTTCCCCATCTGAGCGCTTGATCTTTCCTCACACCAGCCCTATTCCATTGCTGGCAGATCCTGCCTTTCCTCTTAGGTCTTTATTCCATTGGGTGATATATGTGTTTGTGAAAAAAATTCACATTTTGCAAATCATTACCTAAAAAACAAGGCTTTGGAAAAATAAGGTGAGGAAGAAAGTCCTCAAAATCTATGCAATTTTATAATAATTGTAACAACAACAAGAACAAGTCCCTAGAAACAGCATTTGGACCTATCAAGCAGCAACTCTGTGTGACTGGAGGCTGCCACAGCTGAGATTAAGATTGCATACACACACAGGCACACACACACACACACACACACACACACACACACACACACACACACAAAGAATGCTGCTAGAATAAGAACAAAGTAGCCAGAAATGAGACATAGGTGTAGATGGAAATAGAATTCTTATTAGGTCAGAGGGGCTAATTTTCAGGCGAGCATGGGGGGCAGGGCAGGCTGGGGAGCAAGTCTGAGAGCAAACCTGGCTAAGAAGGCAGCTGCAGGTGCAGGGAGTTTTACACTGTCTTAAATCAGCTAAATTTTCGTTGCAGTAGCTGATGTGAGGGCTTTACCCTTCCATGCCAAAGCTTATTGTCTCACTGTCACTTACCTGGCTTTGTTTACCAAGAAAAACATTAAAACATTAATTTTGAAGTGTAGTGTGTAAAGGAATAACTTAGGGAACTTGTTACAATGCAGACTCTAAATCCTTAGCTTTCAGGTGGTCCTGAGACCCTACATTTCCAACAAGCTCCCAGGAGATGGTGATGGCCCTTCCCTGGGCTTCATTCTACACAGGAAGGGCTTAGAGATGAACCTTGACTTTCTCCCCGATTACTGATATTTCTCCTCTACTTTCAGATCTCATGTGAGGCTATTTGAGGTAGGGAAGCACACACTGCTGCAGAATTGACTTTATTTTCAATCTCTCTCCATTTCCATTTCCTCTGAAGTTTTTTGCAACGTTGCTAAAACAAGAGTTGGGTTTATTTTTCTGTATCTAAAGCTGTTACTCTTCCATTCTCTGGAAATACTTGTGTGAAAAATGTTTTATTCGAACTCTTTCTCTGAAAACATCTCCAAGTTAAAGACTACTCTATATCATATAGGTCTTTATATTTCTTTTTTTTTTTTTTTGTGGTGCCGGGGATCGAACTCAGGCCCTTGCGCTTGCAAGGCAAGCACTCTAATCACTGAGCTAAATCCCCAGCCCCAGGTCTTTATATTTCTTAATACCACCTATCGCACTCAATATTGACAATACTGTTTTATATAACTAATGTTTATATATAGCATAAATGAATCACTTCATTTTTAAATTACCAAAAGCCTCTACGGGGCTGCTACATATAGTGTTTCTCAGTCTTTTCTTCATTCTCAACCATGTCAGGACCACTTTTAGCAATTTTTTCCTAGATCCACCCATGAGGTATGTTAAAACAACAGGATTATTGTGTATCTGATCAGTTGCTGATGGGGTTCAAGTTTGGAGATCCATAAACCACTGTAATGTATAAGACCTTTCGAGCCCCAAGAACAGAAGCCCAAAGCCTAGTCCATTCTGATCACAGGATATATTTCATACATGTTTTATCAATTCACTATGTTGTGGAGTAAAAAGACAATATATAAGGTAACAATATATTATTTAATGCTATAGGCACCTTTTATAAACAAAAATATAAATGTTTGAGGTTATGGAAAATCTAAATCTAAATATATTTGTGACTGAAAGATCTTCTAAAATTTTTGAGATATAGCATTTGTCGCTCGAGTTTTGGTCACATGTCTGAAGTGTTTTCCCGCAGGGAGACTGCTTGTCCACGAGTGGGCCCATCTCCGCTGGGGAGTGTTTGATGAGTACAATGAAGATCAGCCTTTCTACAGCGCCAAGTCAAAGAAAATTGAAGCCACAAGGCAAAGCTACTTAAATTCTCTTACACAACCTCAGGCTTTTAATCGGTTTTATTCTCTTTACTCTGATTTGTTATAAATGACAATCATTTCTGTCTGCCCCAATGTCGATAATAGATGCTATATCACAAAACTGCTTTTGTATTTTTTAAGAAAATTTATCTGAATGCAACTAGTTGTCTATTTAAAATACATGAAATTTCAGCAGGCAGCAATTTGTTGGCAATTTAACACATTTCAAACCTGCCTACCACAGCTGCCAGAACTCACTCTGACAGGAGATATACACCATGTAGATGGACTTACTGCACACTGTGAGATGATCACAGTTGTTCCTGATACACTAAGAATGAACAAAAAATGCTTAAGCACTACTGAATGATTAAGAAGCTTCAAGAAGCTAACTAGGAACTTGTTGGAGTTATATAAAGTCTGTTTTAAAATATCAATCTACCATCACAGTCAATAAACTGTCATTGATTCTGAGATGGAGAGAGCAAAACGGTTGGACGATCCATTTAAAATTAGGTACCATCAACCTCATGAATGTTATATCCTGCTGGGGTTAAGGAATTGTCACTAATGTGCAAACTGAAAAGTACACAATTTCAATGAAGACCCTTTCTCTGCTCTATTGCACCAGTTTTTAAGTACATATTTTGAAAAGTATTACATCGATTACATTTGTTTATATCATATCCCTCCAAATATCTTTTTCTGCCCTGCAATATTCGTCGTGATTTTTCATATAGATGGCACCATTATGTTAACTAAGTTTGGGGGACTAGAAGCCTAGACGTGTTCAGGAAACTACCTCAACAAGTGAAGGAAATCTAGTCATCACTTTCTGACTTTCAAATGGAAACCTATGGGAAAGATGAGACATAGTCACATCCCAGCACACCTGCTATAATCATTGTAATCTACTGCCAATTCCAAGCAAGCACATGTTTGAAATGCCTCCATCATTCCCTATTCTACTGTCCTTTTTGACAGTCTCACTCTTTGTTCCCAGTCACACTGCCTTTTGGATAAGAATGCCCTTGAATAATCAAAGCACTTGTAGTTTTGCCTTGTCCCACTTCTTGGGGGGGGGGGATACCTCTGTGAGAAGAAGTCCTCGGAGAACTTCAAGCTAAGGTGGTACCCACCGAAAATGGTTCCACAATTTCCCCTATCCGGGTGCCTGCAGTGCATTCACCAACCTTAGGCCAGCAGGAGAGATGTCTGAGCAAGAAACTAGGCAGTTTAAGTCCATCCAAGAGCTCAGTCATGTATATCACTTAAATGTTTCCATTTTACTCTCTTGAAAATTGTATCATTGCTTTGATTGAAACCCTTAAAATTTGCTATAAGCATAAGGAAGTAAATGGAACACATGAAAGAAACACCTTGATATAAAAATCATCACGAATTAAACCACTTAAGAATTCGACAACTACTTAAGAATTAAAGTATCTTTAAAGTATTAATGATTAAATTGCCTCAAAGATTAACTGTCATGTATTTTCAGGTGTTCCACAGGTATCTCTGGGACAAACAGTGTTTATAAGTGTCAAGGAGATAGCTGCGTAACTAGAAGCTGCAGAACAAACTCTACCACAAAATTGTATGAAAAAGATTGTCAGTTCTTCCCTGATAAGGTTCAAACAGAAAAGGCATCCATAATGTTTATGCAAAGTATTGATTCTGTGAGTATGTCAATCCTTACTTCCAGAATTTATAATTAAAGGGCATATCTGATTTTATTTATTTGTTTTATTTTGTGGTGCTGGTGATCAAATCCACGACCTTGCACATGCTAGGCATGTACTGTACTCATATTGTTACAAGCTCTACCCCCAACATGCCTGATTTTTAAATGTGTATCCAGATCACAGGAAGATTAAACATATTAATATAGAATTCTTTAATCATTGGCTGAGACATGATAAGCACTCAACTAATATTACCTATTGTTAACATTTGGCTAAGTTTGCTTTAGTGGAATACTGATTTGCATTAATTATATTTCATTTAATTACAGCATATTTGTGGGAGGTATTTTAATTTTTCAGGTTTATAGTGAAGTATTTTTTTTTTTTTTGGTGCTGGGGATATAGTGAAGTTTTTTAATACATGGTGTAGTAGAAGTAGTTTTTCATTTTGTCAATTTTCTAGGTTATTGAATTCTGCAATGAAAAAAACCATAACAAAGAAGCTCCAAGTCTACAAAACCTAAAGTGCAACTACAGAAGTACATGGGAGGTGATCAGTGAGTCTGAGGATTTTAACAGAGCTGTGCCTGTGACAGAGCCACCCTCTCTACCCACCTTCTCCTTGCTGAGGATCAGTGAGAGAATTGTGTGCCTGGTCCTTGATAAATCTGGAAGCATGTCTGTAAGTTTTGGGCCCATTTTCTCTGGGTGTAGAAATGGGGATAATTAACTGCAAGGAACACACTGCACTCTACCTGTCCCTGGATTGTTCCAAATTATGTGGTGGCATAAAGTACCATCATTTCTGGTGATCATGATCTCAAGACATTGCAAAAAACTACTGCGGTAAAAAGATGTCAATAGAGTTACCAAAGACCTTACCCAAGTGTCTCCATTTTTTCCCTAAGAAGATGGATGGTTTTACTACAGAGAGCTCATAGTCAAGCTTTATTTCAAAGATCAGCACTACAGACTGAAAAATGAAATTTTGTTAAACTATGTTTCTTTTATTGAAAATGCTTGAGAAACATGAAGATTAGTGGCCGGTAAACTGCATTCCTGGTTTTAAAAAAATCGATCAGCAGGAGTCCTAACACAGCATTATCTTATTTGTACCATCTGTATGAGTGACCTCTTCAACCTCAAAGTAAACAACAAAAAATCACCATAAAGAATATATGGATAGATGCAACCATTCATTCCATTATCACTCAGCAAATGGCAGGCATTGCTCCAGGCTCTGAGAAGACAGGTTCCTGTCTGGAAATTTCATAGCGCGATACAGAATGTTTTCTCTCCCATTCGCCATTATCTAGTTAAGTCATACTTATTCTTCCAAAACGTAGGAAAGGCCCTCAGCTCCTCCAGGAGATGGACTGGGCTTATTGATTGTTGTAGGCCCATTCCTAACTCCTACCGCTTCCCTCTGCGTGTCTCTATTATTGTATATAGTTTTGAAACTGTTCGTATTTCTGCCAAATAGATTGGGAGATTCTCTAGGAATTGGAACCTTGCCTGATGCATCTTTGTAGCCCCCATAACCTAGAACAGAGTTTAGCACACTGGATTCATCAATAAATAGTTGTTGAAGTGAATGAACTACGAACAAGCAATGCAATATGATAAAGCAGCCAGAAAGATGGTACACTTGAGGCTAAAGAAAGCATGTTGAGATCAGAAATAATTTCAGGATGTGAGGGAATGTAGCTATTGAAAAGAGCAGAGAATGATAGTGATTAATAACACAGGATTTCAAATAGGCCAACAAAGTGCTGACAGCAGGACATATAAGCGATCCAGGAAACGTCACTGAGGAGAGGAGAGGTCCCTGGTAGGGAGAGGATGAGCAGTCTCCCCTAAATAAGGTGACAGTGGATCCAGGTTAAGAGACAAAGCAAAGTGGTGGAGAGCCTCAAACATGGCATGTAGGATTCTTCACAGTGATTTGGGTCAATGAGATCAGACGGAAATTTAGGTTTGGTTGTGAGGAGATGCCACCGAGGAGCAGGGTGATGAGGGACTAGTGAAGAAAAATGTATGAGGAGGCGTACATCCTGGGAAATCACCTAGGAAAATGGATTGTAATTATCTCACAAATTACTAGTTTCTGTTAATTTTACAAAGCATTGGCTTTTGGCATGGCACACACATATAACATATTTTAATCATATCCATGTAACCATTACCCTCTTGTTCATCCCCTTCCCCTCATTTCTTCCTTTTCAATCTCCTTTCTACTGTCATACTTTCATGCCTTTTATTTCGTTTGTTCTAGAGTCCATATAAATGGGAAAACATGTGATACTTGTCTTCTTTCTGAGTCTGGCTTATTTTGCTTAACATGAGGATATCTAGTTTCATCTATTTTCTGCAAATGATATAATTTCATTCCTCTTTATGCTTAAGTAATAGTCCACTATGTATATATATCTTCTCTACTATTCATCCATTTTTGGCCATCTAGGCTGGTTTCAAATCTTAGCTGTTGGCAATTATGCTGTAAAAACATGGGTATGTAGGTATCACTATAGTATGCCAACTTTAATTCCTTCTGGCATCTAACAAGGAGTGGTATAGTTGTGTCAAATAGTAGTTCTACTTTCAGGTTTTAAAAGAACCTCCATACTTATTTCCATAGTGAATGTACTGATTCACATTCCCTCCAAGAGTGTAAAAGAGTCTTTTTACTCCACCCCATCCTTACCTGTATTTGTCGTTTTATGTATTCTTGATGGTAGCCATTGAGGTGAAATAAAATTTCAATGTAGGTTTGATTTGCATTTACCTAAAGATCTGAACATGTTTTCATATGCTTATTAACCATTTGTATTTCTTTTTTTGAGAAGTGTTTCTTCAATTCCCTTGCTCATTTATTGATTGGGCTATTTAGGTTTTTGATATTAAGTTTTTAGTTATTTACATATTCTAGACATTAATACTCTGTCAGCAGATTAGCTGGAAAAGATTTTGTCCCATCCTGTAGACTGTTTCTTCACACTATTGTTTCCTTTGCTGTGCAGAAACTTTTTAATTTGACATAGTCCCATTTGTTGATTCTAACTATCATTTCTTGAGCTGTTGGAGTCTTATTCAGGAAATTCTTTCCTCTAACTATGGCTTCAAGTGTTTCCCATAGTTTTCTTCTAGGAGTTTCAAAGTTTCAAGTCTTATTCCTAGGTCTTTGACCCATTATAAATTGATTTTTAAACCAGGCGAGAGATAAGAATATGGTTTCAGTCTTCTACATATGGATATGCAGTATTCTGAGCACCATTTGTTAAAGAAGCTGTCTTTTCTCCAATATGTTTTTGGACCCATTTGTCAAACCCAAGTAGCTTTAGTTGTGTGGGCATGTTTCTGAATCCTCTATTCCATTGAATTGGTCCACATGTCTATTTTGTGCCAGTAGCATGCTGTTTTTTAATATGTATGTAATATAATTTGAAATTGTGTATTGTGATGACTCCAGCCTTACACTTTTTACTCAGGATTGCATTGGCTATTCTGATTCTCTTCTTTTCATGTGAATTTAGGATTGTTTATTCTACTTCTGTGAAGAATGTCATTGGTATTTTGATGGAGATTGCATTGAATCTGTAGCTCACTTCTGATAATATGTCCATTTTAGCAATAATAATTCTGTCAATCCATAAATGTGGAAGGTCTTTCCATTTCCTGATGTCTTCTTCAATTTCTTGTCTTCTTTCAATTTTCATTGTAGAAGACTTTTATCTCCTCTGTTAAGTTAATTCCTGGGTAAATTTTTGTGAAGCTATTATAGGAATTGTGCTCTTTCTCAGCTATTTCATTATCAGTATATAGAAAAGCTATTAATTTCTTAGTGTTGGTTTTGTATACTGCTACTTTGCTGAATTTACTTACCAGATCTAAAAATCTTTTAGTAGAGTCCTTAGGGTGTTCTGAGTGTAGGACCATATTATTTGCAAATAAATATAATTTGATTTTCCTTTCCTATCTGTATCCCTTTTATTTTTTCTCTTGCCTAATTGTCCTGGCTAAAGTTTCATGTATCATATTGAATAGGAGTAGTGAAAATGAATATTCTTGTCTCATACCTGCAAGAAAGACTGTCAGTTATCGTTCAGTCAGTATGAGGATGGTGGTGTGAATCTTGACAGGTTACCAAAGAGCCAGTTCCAAATAAACAGTGGGAAAATGTTAGGAGTAGAAGGGAAAGGGTGGAAGTAGGGAATGGGGTTCTCAGAATTTAGCCTCAGATCAGGTAAGTTTTGCACTTGGGGTAGATGAGTCCTCAGTGAATGAGGCAATTTCAGCTCTGATTGAAGACCAAGATATTCTGGTTTGGTTGGTGAACATTACTGACTTCATCTGAAGACAGCAGATGCAGGGGTTGGGGGTTTAGCTCAGTGGTACAGCGCTTGCCCAGCAAGCACAAGGTCCTGAGTTTGAGATCCAACACCATAAAAAAAAAAAAAGACAGCAGGCACACAGGCAACCAATGTAATTAGAGAAGCCATAATGTGAGAATCATCACCCCCATTTTAACTCAATCTCCATCCTAGCTTTGATCTCTAACTTGAGTGTTTAGCAGTCATGAATCATATCTAGTTAAGAAGTATGAGCTCCTAATAAGACCAAAGCAAGTGGCATAGCAATCCCAGACTTCAAGCTATACTACAAAGCAATAGTAATAAAAATGGGATGGTACTGGAACAAAGATAAATACATAGACCAATGGAATAGAATAGAGGACACAGAAACTTCTCCAGACATATTCAAATACATGATCTTTGACAAAGGATCCAAAAGTATATGTTGGAGGAAAGATAGCCTATTCAACAAATGGTGTTGGGAAAACTGGTTGTCAGTTTGTAGAAGAATGAAACTGAACCCATATCTCTCACCATATACTAAATTAAAATCAAAATGGATCAAAGATCTAAACATTAAAACAGAAACATTAAACCTTCTGGAAGACAAAATGGGTAAAACCCTTGAAGACACAGGAGTAGGAAAGGACTTCCTAAACAGAACCTCAATTGCACAGGAAATAACAAGAATCAACAAATGGAAATACATTAGACTGAAGAGCTTCTGTACAGCAAAAGGGTCAATTAGTAGGGTGAAGAGAAAACCCACAGAATGGGAAAAATTCTTTGCTAGCTACTCCTCAGACAGAAGATTAATATCCAGAATATACAAAGAACTCAAAAAAATTAAACTACCTAAAATCAATGACCCACTCAAAAATGGACCAGAGAAATGAACAGATACTTCATAGTAGAAGAAATACAAATGGCCAACAAATATATGAAAAAATGTTCAACATCTATGGCTATTAGAGAAGTGCAAATTAAAACAACTTTAAGATTCCACCGTGCCCCAGAAAGAATGGCAATCATTAGGAAATCAAACAATACCAAGTGCTGGCACAGCTGTGGTGAAAAGGGAACCCTCCTACACTGTTGGTGGGAATGCAAACTAGTATAACCATTATGGAAATCAGTGTGGAGATTTCACAAAAGCCTGAAAGTAGAAATCCCATACGACCCAGCCATTCCCCTACTAAGTATCTTGCCCAAAGAGCTAAAGACATCATACTACAGAGATACTTGCACAGCGATGTTTATAGCAGCACAATTTGTAATAGCTAAATTCTGGAAGCAACCTGTATACCCATCAATAGATAGCTGGATAAACAAAATGTGGTATCTATACATAATGGAATACTATTCAGCTATGAAGAATGACAAAATAGAGTCATTTATAGGAAAATGGATGGACCTGGAAAATATAATGTTGAGTGAAATAAACCAGACTTGCAAGCTTGAATACCATATGGTATCCCTCATTTGAGTGAAGCAAAATACAAACAAAAGAAAAGGGTGAACAATGGATACAAAAAGGCAAAGGGTTAGATATAAGCTAATAGGTAAAGGGTCCAAGGGAACAAGAAGAGGGCAAAGGGTGATGGGAATGGGAATCCAGAAGAATAATGATGTTTTAAAGATAAGAACCTAATAACCCAAATTTAAAACAGTGACACTAGGTACTACAGTAACTTTATGTAGTTGTGATTTAATGATGCATCTATGTGGTTGTTTACATTGCTCGCTGGCATACGCAAAAGGCACAATGTGTAATGGCCTGTAAGTTTGTGTCATTTTGGATAAATTTTAATAAAAATCTATTTAAAAAAATGAGCACCTTACTAAACTGTGTGAGTCCCATAAAATACATAACCATATATTCTACTTTATTGATTGAAAAACGATATCCAACTTTTTCAATAATAGCAATTAATGTTGAAAAATTCTAACCAATAAATTGTATGTATTCATTATATGTGATGCTGTTATCTTCTGATTGAAAACTACTTAATTGTTTTCTTGTGCTTTTTTATTCAGAGTAGTGACCGTCTCAATAGAATGAATCAAGCAGCAAAGCACTTTCTGCTACAGACTGTGGAGAATGGATCCTGGGTAGGAATGGTTCAATTTGATAGTAGTGCAAGCATTAGGAGTGAGTTAATACAAATAAGAAGCACCAGTGAAAGAGACACGCTCGTGAAGAGCTTACCTACACAAGCTATTGGCGGAACTTCCATCTGCAGTGGGATTAGAACTGCATTCCAGGTGAAAATCATAACGTTGAGTGAATAATAACACTATAATGTTTTGAATTTATCTTGACACTTCTTTACTGTACAAATTAGCTGTCTCTTTGTTGCTCATCTTTACATCTCAGTCTCTGACACAAATATTAAATTGAATAATTATATTAGTTAGTAATTATTAAACTGAATTCAATTCTTTCCATGCATGAGGAACCATGCAGTTCCCACCACAGTGACTAATACATTCTAAGTGTTCAGTGAATAAATTAATACAAGAAAGTGAGAGGTGAAGAAAGAAAGCTCGACTTCATCCCTGGATTTTTATTTTGCACTCAAATGTGTACGAGAAATGTGATGGGGATGCTATATTAATGCCACAAATATTTGAAAGTCTTTCTCTTTTTTTCAGTTTGGTTTCAATGTATGTCAGAGTGTATTTTTCATTATATATCACTTTGTCTCACAGCACAGAAAATTTGTAATAAGGGTAGTGAATTTTTTTTCTCTTATACCAGCTTCATTAGGGATTTCTACATCTCAAACCCTCTTCTGCAAATCTACACATACCTCTACTCCAAGTCCAAGAAAGCCACTGGCAATCTGGCATTTTTTTCTCTTTTGGCCTAGAATCAGTTTCTCAAAATGGTGCTCAAGGAAGCCATTACCAATTAAAGCAATCAGAGAAAATGAAATGTAATTGCAATTTTAAGCTAAATTCTTTTTACTCTCTATATAGGCAGCTAGACTCAGAACTCTGACTTTTAAACTGTTGGGCTCTTTTATAGGAAAAGGATTCAAGCTACAAATAGAACTCAATAAATATTACTCATTTGGTCTTTGAGCAATACTAATATTGCTTACTTCAGCACGAGTAACTGCTAAACGTAAATTAATAGTTACGTAATAAATCCCTAAACTCACCATGTTAAGAACTAAACTTAGTTTGAACTTACAAGAATACTGGGGATTTTCTAATTTGGAATCAATTACATTTTTATGTTAAGGTGGATTATTAATGTATCTAGCTATATGGACCACAGACTTTATATACCGAAGGCTTCTCAGAGGATTGTCAAGTCAAAGAAAGCACAAAAAGTATTTATAGCCACATCTTATGAATATATTTTGGGTACCTGAACCACCTGAGTTTCCTAGGCTGAGATGGCACCCTTGTTTAATGTAGGCAGTATTTTTCAAAGCCCTGCTCTCACCAACATTCATTTGAATAAATATTCCCTGCATGAGGGGAGAGCAGGAAAAAACTCATGTTTCAGGTCCCCTAAGACCACTAGATGTATTGGTACATGCCTGTAACCCCAGCACTCTGGAAAGCTGAGTCAGACGGCACATAAGTTTGAGCAAAAATGAAGTGACTTAGAAAGACTTTGTCCCAAAATAAAAGGTAAAGTGGTCTGGAGATATACTTCAGTACAATGATCCTGGTTCAATCTTCGGTACAAAAAAAGGGGGAAAAAAAAAAGATAACCTAGATATTGGTGATTGTAGATTCTATGACTTTAAAACAAGATTCTCTTCTATTCTACACATTTTTGTTTATTTTCTCTGTATTTTTCATTGATCTGTTTGATCTACAATGGTGATTGTCTGGATTCTGTTTGCAGGTAATTAGAAACAAAGACTTCCAATTAGACGGCTCTGAAATAGTGCTGCTGACTGATGGGGAAGACAACACAGCAGGAAGTTGTATTAATGAAGTGGCAGAAAGTGGGGCCATCATTCATTTTATTGCTTTGGGACCATCTGCTGATCAAGCAGTAATACAGATGAGCAATGTGACAGGTTAAAATCTGATCTATGCATCCGGGCTTTTGATAGGAATGTGTCAGTGTCTTGGTTGACAGCTCAGCACCTTCTCTTGAGCTCCTGCTCTGAGGGTACTGTGCCGAGAACCAGACACCAGAGTCACACCAGACCCAGTCTCTGTGCTCATGGTACTCAGGACAAACTGTATAGAAAGACAAACAAAGCTGCTAGTCAAATCACACAATTAGAAAACATTTCTTCATAATATAGGAATATAGATCAGTGCCAATATTCTAGTTCTGATTTACTTTGTCTGCAAAATCTAAAAGCCAACTATGTTAGAATTGAATCTTAAATAACAGTGAATACTTCTCCTCAAGAACTGTGTAAAGACTGTGAATTTAAATACACAGAATTGTAACATAGTCTTTCATTGTCTGATTATTTGATATAGTTAACCTAGCTGAGATTTTGTTACTGAGGTAGTAAGGTATCTTTTCCTTCCTGGTTATGAGATTTTAAATTAGCATTTCAGAATTAATCTTATACTTATCTGACATTAGTCTGCTTTAATAGTATGAAACTATGACTTTCTTTAAACTGTTGCCTTATTAATCACTAAAATGTGTAAGCATTTATTTTATAGACATTAACCTAGTGTGCGCATTTACATTTTAGGAGGAAATCATTTTTATGCTTCAGATAACGCTGAGAACAATGGCCTCATTGATGCTTTTGCGGCCCTTACATCGGAAAATGCTGATCTCAGTCAGAAGTCCATTCAGGTCAGAGTTCCCACTGCTGGGGGTTTTGTGTTTGCATTTATCATAACCAAGAAAAATAATTTGCTTGCTTCTATAATCTTTTCAAAGTGAAATTTTAATTAAAATCAAAATCTGAGGTAGATATAATTCTTACATATAATCAAATAGTGAAATGAGAGTAAATTATGTCATGAAATAGGAGACAATTTTTTTCATATTACCATAAAGTTTGTTGAAAAATAGCATTAAAATCTAATAATATGAATTTCCCACCAAAACTAGACTGTCCAAAATAAACCCCCCATTTTTTATGAATACATTTTTTTAAATTTCATGCTTCCAAGCTTGCCTTACCCTTCCCTGCTGTGACAAAGATTTAGACAAATGAACTCAAGCATCTAGTTTGGAAATGGAAGCAACATATCTTGGAAATAAATATAAATATAGGGCAAATAGTTATTTCTCTCTGCAAGCTTAAGGCTTCTTTCCCTAGTTCAACAACTTTTTTTCGCTGGCTTTTTATTTTATTTACATCTGTCTGAGCTCAATTTTTTTTCTGACCTATGTCTCAATAGCATCACCATTTTCTTTATGATTCCAAAACTTTGATTAAACTATGGTTAGTAATTCATGTCTTTTGTACGATGTCAACACAGCCTGTTTCTATCAAAATATATTTTAAGAAAATGTTTCTCTTTTTTCCAGTTCACTCTGTCTTTGTTCTGTTTCTTGATGTCCAGAATTCTGTCTTCTGTTTTCCAGGTTATCAAGTCTCTTGCTACATTAAAATTTGCCATGACTGCCTAAACAAACCTGTTTTCCTCTATTTCTCAACAATGAGAGCAGAAATTACAGAATGTGGGCTTAGCATAAGTACAGATTGATTTGAAGATCTGATCTGTAGATTTACCCTGTAACAGGTTAAAAATTCATCTGAGATCTAGCCTGGCAGTGAATGGGAGAAAAAAAAATTGTAAGGGGAATTTCTGAGATTTTGCAACCCGGTTAATGGAGAGAATAATGATATTACTGTGTGAAATTTGACAAGGAGGAAGAACTGGGTTTTGTTGGAAGCGCTTATTTTGAGAATATTATTTTGTACTCAGTTTTTCCTTTAATAATTTTGAATGGATGGTGGTAACTGCAAATGGAATATTCCCAGGACATTTAAAAGTATAAAAACAGAGTATAGGGAACCAATTTGAAAGTAGATTATTATGTTACTTTCTCATCGCTAAAACACAATACCGAATACCCACAGATCTAACGAGAAAAAGTTTATTTTGGCTCAGAGTTTACAGAGGTTTTGGTCCATAGTCAACTTACTCCAAAGCAGGGCAGCAAGGCAGAGGAGAAACAGCACATGGAATGGCAGGTAGGAAGCAGAAGGTGATGAGAGAGAAGGGAAGGAGATATACCCTTCCATCCACACCCCCAGTGACCCACCTCTTCCCAACATCACATTTAATATAAGCCAATCAGTGGTCTAATCCACTATGAGTATTACATCCCATGATCCAATCATCTCCCCAAGCCCCACCTACAAGTGCATGAGGCTTTGGGGAAACATCTAGATACAAACTATTACATTCCTCCTCTGGCCCCCAGAAGACTCATGTGCATCTCTTTATGCAAAATTCATTTAGTCCGTCCCTAAGAGTTGCCAAAATCCTAAAAGTTTCGGCATTGTTGAAGTCCCAGTCTAAAGTCTTCTCTGAGATTTTAAGGCAAATTCTTAGCTGTGAGCCCCTGTATAATCAAAAGAATTTCCAAGATATAGAGGCCTAGGGTAAACATTGCCATTCCAAAATAGAGGAATAAGGGATAGAGACGAATAGTACCAAAGCAAGATTGAAACCCAGTGGGGCAGATATTAAATCCTGGAGCTCCATGTCCAGCACCTGGGCAAACAGTGGTGAGATGTGAACTCCAAGAGCTTGGGTGGTCCCACCCCTATGCCACTGCCATTGGTTATAGCCCTTATTGCCTCTCTTGGCCATCTTTTCTCACTCTTAGTGGCTTTCCTCAGACATTCCACATTCCTAGCTCCTCCAGTTTTCTGGGATCTCTATTGCACTTTCGCCTTCACACTCACAGGTTCACAAACTACCTTCTCAGGGGAACATTGCCTGCCTCCCAGACCTTCTTCTGAAATCTTGGTGGAAGTCTTCCTGACCTCAAAATTCATGCATTCTGCATGCACATAAAACCAGCACTGTGTGGATGATGCTGAGGTCTGCCTCCAGCTCAAGCAGTAGCAGAGCTCTTTTGACCTTCTTGAGTCTTGCTGTGGTTGCAGAGGCCTCTGAGTATCTGGATGACTGAGGATGGTGAAATGAATCCTGGGGAACCAATTTCAATCTTCTAGACTTTGGCCATCCTGGAGCACCTTCCCCTGGGGCTCTCTTCTTAAAGCAAAGTTTTTCACTTTTGCAATTCTGAGCCTTCAGAAAGCGGGACCTTACTGGTTCCTCACATTCCCTGAAGGCATTTTTCTTGTTTTCCTGTGCTTGGCTTCTTTTCAATACTAATCTTTTTAGCGACCAAACTCTCCTCTGCTCCATCTTTGGAGGCACTGACTTTACCAGAGCTTCCTTTCTGGCCAAACTCAAAACCTTTTAAAACCTCCTGCTAAGCTCTTTGCTCTCAATTAACAATGCAGACCTGGCTAAAAGTCCCCCAACAGTATTAACGCCACAGTGTAAGTGTTTGGTTTCCTTAAAATTTCCTCTGCCAGATTAATTTGTTCACCATGCTTAGTCTCAGTCTCCCACAAAGTCTCAGGACATGAGCAAAATGCAGACAAATTTTGCCAACAAAGCACAACACACATGGCCTGGAGTCCAACTACCAATGCAGTCCTTATTCCCAAATGAAATATCCTGAGCTTGGTCTTTCTAGGCTGTATGTCTTTGCAAGCTGGTCTTCTGAGTTCTAACCAGAATCTCCCATCAAGCTTGGCTCACAGTATTCAGGGCTCCTTCTTCAGCCAGCATCTCCAAACCTTTCCAACTCTCCCTGCAAGCCAGTTCCAAAGGCATGTGAACCACATGGTCAGGCAATGTCACAGCAATGACCCCACCTCTCTAATACCAGAATCTGTCTTCGTTACTTCCTATTGCTGAGACACAATACTTAACACCCACAATTCTAAGAAGGAAAAGTTTGTTTTGGTTTACAATTTGTAGAAGTTTGAGTCCATATTCCACTGCCATGGCTCATGGCCACACACATAGTGACCCACCTCCTCCCAAC
>PVJO010029028.1:0-17346 GCA_004026905.1 Hystrix cristata | reverse complement strand
GGAGACTTCAGAGGACATGGTGGAGGAGGCTACAGAGGGTCTGGGGGATTCCAGCGAGGTGGCAGGGGGGGCTTTGGAGGCGGCTACTTTGGACAGGGAAGAGGAGGTGGTGGCTATTAAAACTTAGTTATGGCCAATGCCTATGTATAGGCAGTTTAAAAAATTAAAAGCATGCTGTGTGTTTTCCCAAAATGTTTATTTGCTCCAAAAACCCATTTTCTTTTATTCTGTTGTTCATTGTAGTTTAAGGACACCAAGCATATAGATACATTAGTGATTTTGTTTATATTATGTAAAGTATAATGATCTATTATAAAAGTACCAGTTTGTATTTTTTCGTTAAGGAGTAAAGATTTGCCTTTTAAACCAACTTGATATTTTCTTGGCTTTTGTTTAATACCATAGAAAATAAAGTATTACACTGAATACCGCCTGTGTAGTTGATCATTGATCTTATATGTTAGAATAATTTTACATTAGTAATACATTTCTTTTAAACATCAGAGGAAAAGTTGTATTCTTTGTGTTTCAAGTAAAATATATCAAGCGATACTAGTACTTGAAATAAAATAAGTAGTCTTGCCATTGAATCACTGTTGTTGTGGTAAATATTGGCCAATGCACAAGTCAAACCTCTGAACCTTATGAAATTATTTTGGTCTAGGGCTGAACATTTTGCCTTTCTCTCAAGCTTTGTGAAAATCTCATGACCAACACAAGCATTTTCTTTATAGATAAGTTCCCAGTATAAAAAGTGAAGGCAGTATAATCAGTCTGTGAGCCCTTGAATAAAGATTATACTTAGACAAAGAGCAAAGGTAAGTGAAGCTTCACCACTGCATAAAATTTAGAATTTGGGGATAGAGAGGGAGTTATTTGGTGAATACATAAATGTATATTTTAGGGGATATTTGCTAAGCTATTGCTGTAAAGACTAATAGTATTTTTATACAGATACGTATTTTTGTTTTTTTGTTGTTTTTTTAAGGCAAGGGGCTGTTTTTGAGATAGGTCTCACTATGGACTTGGACTCACTGTGTAGCCTTGGCTGGCAAGGTGATCCTCCTGCTTTAGTCTCCCAAGTGCTGGAATTATAGGCATGTGCTGCCATACCTAGCCAATAGAGATATTTTTTTACTAAACAATTTTTCACAGATTTCCGTTTGAGAGAGCATAGTACATTACAGGTTGCAGACTTACTGTCTTAGATCTGGGCTATGGATTTTAATTCTGATCTCTGCCATGTTGATGATCTTGGGAAAATTATCTTTCAGTGTCCCTGTCAGCATCCTCAGTCTGCTTTCTTTTTTATGTTTCACTTACTTTTGCAGTGCTGGGAATCAAACCAGTGCCTCACACATGCCAGGCAAGCACTCTAGATTCTTTATCAGTTATTGTTGATAAGCTGATGACTCCTAGTCTGTATTTACAACTGGCATTTCCTTTCTGAGCATCACACCATTTTATAAGCAACTGCTTACTGGACATGTATCTCTGCTTAAGTGTTCCACAAAAAGAAAAATACCACAGCATTTTCCACCCAAAGAACCTTATTCCACACTATGCTCATGCCCTGTATTTTACCTGCTCAACTGTTTTTTGGTTATAGTTACTTAATTACTTAAGCCATATGTGTTAAAACCAGTCAATCTGAGAAACCTTTTCCATCTATACTTTTACAAGTCAGTTGTCTGTGTTTTACTCCGGCTGTCATTGGCTTGGATACAACAAGGCCACACCAGTCTCTTTTTAGGGGGTGAGAGAAGTGCTGGGGGGTCACATTCAGGGGCCCTGCTCTTGTTACTCAAGCGCTCTATCACTGAGCTAAATCCCCAACCCTCACACATTTTTGATTCTTTTACAGTCTCCATACTACTAATCATGTAACCAGTTAGAAAATAACTCTAACCTAACACCTCTTCCTCCTGACAAGCCTATGGTTCCTGCTGCTTTCCTTTGTTCTCCATATTTGGAGGATCACAATTCCATGTTGTCCGTTGCTTGATGTTCTTAAAGCAGTATTTCTCACTAGTTTACATGGGAAGGAAAAGTGAGTAGCAGACTCTCATAACTGAGTGGAAATCTCCTTAGACAGTTTTGTCACTCCATTATGAACTAAGATTCATAAATCCTTTGCTATACTACCCATAGTGGCCTTGAACTCACTGTAGATTAGGCCTTAGTTTGCAACCAGAATCGTGGGAAGAATCAAGTTTGTGAACTGAGGTACCACTGCACTGGCAAACAGAAATCAACAAATCATGAGAAACATACAAAATTACCAATTTAGGCTTCATCCCAGAGATGTAAGGATGGTTGAACATTTGCAAGTCGGCAAATATAATACATGACATAACAGAAGCAAGGAAAAAATCATATGACCGTGTCAATAGAAGGTTACAAAATCCAACATCTAGCCAGGTGTGGTGGCACATGCCTGTAAACCCAGCACTTGTGAGGCTGAAGAAGGAGAATTGCAGCAAGTTTGAGGCCAGCCTGGGCTATATAGTGAGTTCAAGGCTGGTCTGAACTATATAGAACAAGACTGTCTCAAAAAAAAAAAAAAAAAAAAAAAAAAAAAAAAAAAAAAAAAAAAAAAAAAAAAAAAAAAAAAAAAAAAAAAAAAAAAAAAAAAAAACTAGAAATAGGTACAGAAGGACTTCATCTCAATCTGATAGAAGCTGTTTATGATGAACGTAGCACCAACATATTAAATGGGGAGGAACTGAAAGCTTTCCCCCTGAAGTCAGGAACAAGACAACGTACACTGTCGTTCCTCTCCAGTACAGTGCTAGAAACAGCAGTCAGGCCAGAGAAAGAAAGAGATACCGGAAAGAAGTTGAACTGGGTGCAAATGGCATGATCTTTTATGTAGAAAACCCAAAAAATTCCACCAAAAGACTTCTAGAATTAACCAGATTGATTGCCAACCATTCAGCAATGTATCGGGATACGAAGTCTCCACACAAAAATCAGTAGCCTTCCTGTACACTAATAGTGAACTGAGAGAAATTAAACGTTACTGTTCCATATGTCATCAAGAAAAATACTTAAGAGTTAATCTAACCTAGGAAGTGAAATACTTCTTTAAAAAACTATAGTACTCTGAAAAAGGAAATCAGAAGACATGAGAAAATGGGAGGACATTCCTTGTTCTTGTAAAGGCAGAAGCAATACTGTCAAAATGGCCGTCCTCCCAAAACATAGATTTAATGGAATCCCAGTCAAAGTGTCAACAGCATTCCTCACAGAACTAGAGAAAGCAAGATGGCATGGAAGATTGAGATAAGATATGGACTAGGAGTGAGGCACAGAAAGGTTCAAATTTTGACTTGAAAACCACCAGTGTATAAAAACTCACTTTCTAAACTAAAAAGTTTCAGTGTCGTAAAATGGAAATGATAATACATGTTTATCAAGGTTGTTTTCTAGTAAGCAATGAGATAAGATGTGCCAATCATCTGATCTGGTAGAGTTAGCTTGGAAATTATAACGATTATAATTCAAATGAAATCCTGTGGTTACTTGTATGATTCCTGTTCACCTTTCCTCTACACAATTTTAAGAAATGGAAATGTTATAAATAAATTGAATTATTAAATCTAAAAAAAAAAAACCTAGAGAAAACAATCCTAAAATTTATGTGAAACCAAATAAAAGCAATTGCAAAAGTAGTCTGAGGCAACAAGACCAAAACAAGAGACATAAGAATCCTGGACTTCAAGTTATGTTACAAAGTAACAGTGTTAAAAACAATATGTTACTGGCACAAAAACAGACATGTGGATTGATGGAACAGAATGGAGGACACAGAAACAACCCAAGGTACATTGAGCTGTCTGATCTTTGACAAGGGGACCAAAAACATGCTGGAGGAAAGATACCTTCTTTAACAACTGATGAAGAAACTTGGCTGTTCACATGCCAAAGATTGAATAGAGACCAATCTTTCAACATGTATGAAACTAAAAATGAATCAGATCTAAATATTAATCTGCTGGAAGACAAAATAGGAAAGCTCTTGAAAACCAGTAGGGAAGGATTTTCTGAAAAAAAACCCAGTTGCACAAGAAATATCAAGAGTCAATAAATTGGATTGTAATCAAATTTAAAAGCTGCTGCCCAGCAAAGGGAACCACCAGCAGTGAGGAGACAGCCTACAGAATGGGGAAAAAATTACCAGCTACACCTCAAATAGGACTAATACCTAGAATGTATAAAGAACTAAAAAATATTAGATCTTTCCCAAATATAAGACCCAATCAAAAAAGTGGGCACCTGGGCTGGGGATTTAGCTCAGTCATTAGAGTGTTTGCCTTCCAAGCACAAGGCCCTGAGTTTGATCCCAGGCACAAAAAAAAAAAAAAAAAAAGGCACCTATATGAATAGAAACTTAGCACAAGAAGTAATACAGGTCAATAAATACAAAAAATGTTCAATATTTCGGGCCATTATAAAAATACAGAATAACACTAAGATTTCATGTTACTCCAGAAAACATGGATATCATCAAGAAATCAAATAGTAACTTGCCGGTGAGGCTATGGAAGAAGAAAAACCCTTCTACATTGTTAGTGGGAATGTAAACCAGTTCAACCACTATGGAAATCAGTATAGGAATTCCTCAAAACACTAAAACTGCAAGTACATTTGACCCAGTCCCTTTGTAGGTATCTTCCTGAAGTAGCTAAAGACATCACACAACATGGATGCATGCATACCCATGTTTATAGCAGCACAGTTCATAATAGCTAAATCTTGGAAACAGCCTATTTGTCCATCAGATAGATGGATAAAGAAAGCATGGCATTTACACACAATGGAGTACTACTATACCATAAAAGATAAATTTGAATCATTCGTAGGAAAATGAGATCACAATGTTACATGAAATAAACTGTACACATAAGCTTAAATACCACTTTTTTGGGGGGTAGTGCTGGGGATCAAATTCAGGGCCTTGTGCTTGTGAGGCAAACATTCTATCACTGAGCTAAATCCCAGCCCCCCCCCCTTTTTTTCCCTTTGGTTTTTTTGAGACAGGGTCTCGCTATGTAGTTCAGGCTGGCCTTGAACTTGTGGTGGTCCTCCTGCCTCAGCCTCCTGAGTGTTGCGTTTATAGGCGTGCACCAGCTGGCCCAGCTCACATATTTTTTCTTATGTGAAAAACCCAAAGTATAAATAAAAGCAAAATAAGAGACAGGTGATAGGAAACAGGGACATAGAAGTTTTGCAAAAGGGAAGGGAACAAAGAAAAGGGGGGGAGGGGATAAAGTTAAAATTATAGCTGGGCGTGGCTTTATACCTGTAATCTCAGCACTTGGGAGGCTGAGGCAAAAAGATTGTTGTGAGTTCCAAGCCAGCCTGGGCTACATAGCTCAAGGCCAGCTTGGACCTCAAAAAAAGGGTGTATTATACATGTACCACTCCCCCATGGATGTAATCATTATGTATGTCAAACATGTACTAATAAAAAAAAGGATGTCATAAGATTTGATATTAATTGGATTGACCAGCTGTTTCAGTTTGCCTGGAACTGTGTGGTTTCCTAAGATGAAAGATGGAGGAATAGATGAATCCATAGGAATCGAGAACCTGACAGGAAAATTCAAAACTGCAGAGACATTGAAGAGAGAATGTGGAGAAGGTAATTGACAATCTGCGCTGTCTCCCAATATCCTTGCTCATGGCTTGCAGGAAAGAGAGGTGGAATCCAGAAACAAAGTGAAAGCAGGGACGCAGAGGCAGGTGCTCTGAGCTGCAGGGAGAGTGTGGGATCCTGCTCCCACCTGAGTCCTTCAGGACCAACAGCTAGCGAGTGACTCCTGTCCAGGAACTTGCCATATCCTGGGAAAGAGCCCTTGGTTGAAAGCCTTTCCAGGAAAGGATTGATTGTTTGAACCAGGGACCTAGAGTACCCGGTGGCTTCCTTTGGGATGGCTTCATTTTACAACTCCTCATATTATGTTCGTTCCCAGTTGACTGTGTGAGAAACAACCATGGTCAGAGAACTGTGGTCAAGCTGGAAAAAGACCCCCCTAAAGGATCTGAGCTAAAGGACAGATGCCCTCCCCCGCTGCCAGAGGCCAGGCCAATCTGAGTTGCCCTGGATTTGAGAGCTACACTTTGGCACCCTCTCCCTAATCCTACTGCCTTCTGGTGCCAGCATGACATATCTTGATTTACAGATCCTGGTATGAAGAAAAGAAAAAAAATGTAGATCCTGGTTGAAAACCACACATTCAAAAATCACAGTTTTTTTTTCCTGTTCTTTGATTTTTTTGTGTGCAGTTTGGTTTATTGTTTGGTTTTGTCTTTTTTCTTCCTCACCGGTTTATAGGAGTTTGGATAATTTTCCTTTGTCCATATTCCTTGTTTCTTATCTTTTTTCTTGCTTTTTTCCCCACCTTTTTTTCCTCTTAATTTTTCTCCCTTTAATTTTTTTTATTTTCCATATAATTTCTTTTCTCCCTCTTTTTATCTTCTATTTCTTGTCAATTTTTTCTCTTACCATTACCTAATTCTATAAACATCTTTCTACTCCCCAATACAATCCTTTGCTCTACTTCTCTCTCCTCCTGTCATAGTTTGTTTCACATTTTTGTCTTGCATTTCCCCATTCCCAAGCCCTGTATCTTTAGTAGTATAGCCACAAAGCTTTATTAATCTTTCAGTAGTTAACTCTATAAAATTACTGTTGAATTACTTTCTACCATTTGTGAAGTTACAGCTGTTGTGTTTAGTACATATTAGCTGTTAATTACCTGAGTTGTCTTAATTTTTACACCATAATTTTGGATTTCTTTTCTAGGGTTAAGGGGGTACATAATTGGTTCTTATGGTGTGTTAATGTCCCGTTGGTCTTGGATGATACTACTGTGCCTGATTTGCTTGGTATTACCAGGGTCACATAATTGCTCCTTCTCTGTAAGCCAACACTCAGATTACCTTTGTGATATTAACAAATTACACTACATCCTCTGCTCCCAAATTAACCAAGGTCTTGGGGCTGATACAAAGGACTGTAGTTAGCTATGCCCAGAGTACATCACTGAGCCAGGCATGTTGGCACATGCCTGTCATCCTAGCACTCGGGAGGCTGAGGCAGGAGGACTGCAGTGCATTTGAGACCAGCCTGGGCTCCATAGTGAGTTCAAGGAGGCCAACCTGAACTACATAGCAGGACCCTGTCTCAGAAATTTAAAAGAAAAAAGTCACTGAAAAAGGACTATCTAAAGAGATCTCTATACTAGCAACAAAGTACACTATAAACATCCACACACTCAGCAGCACAAAATAAACCAAAACAAAAATAATAGATGAGATGACAAGGCAACAAAGTTACTCCCAAAACTCCCAACTCCTCTGAACCCAATCAAGGGGAAGAAATCATACGTCACACACCCAAATTACCCCAAAGGATAACAGGTTAGAAAGCCAGGTCAAAGTGATACTCAGCAGGATCACAGAATATATAACTAAACAAATAATGCAAATAACTAAATTGATCCAGGCAGTTTCAGAAGACATTAATATAAAGCCAAGGGTTGCACTCGGCCCACTTGAAAGCCAGGACCCTCCCGAAAACCTGAAGAAAATGGATGTAAGTCCTACAACCATTAGGAACCGAATTCTGTCAAGAGCTCAGCTGAGCAAGGAAACATCCTCCTCTACAGTTACCAAGAAAGGAGTGCAAACCCAACCCATGCCTTGTGTTAGCCCAGTTATTCTATGCAGAACTGTAAGGTAAGCGTGTTAAGCCACTAAGTTTGTGGTAATTTATGGCAGCAACAGAAAACATATAAATTCATTGTTAAAACATATGGGTGGAGAGGTGTAAAGGTGGAAGAGAAAAATTGTCAACAAGAATTTAAAAAGAATGTTGACAATTTTTCCTTTCACCTTTACACCTCTCCACCCATATGTTCTTAAAAATTTTAAGAATGTTTTGTATCTGCTTTAAGGATATAAGATAGGGAAGAGAAAAAAAAAAACCAAGAAGTATCACAGTAGTCTGGGAAAAGAGAAATTGATTAGAAACTAATGGCAGAAAGAGCAAGGAGGACTAATGGCAGAAAGAGCAAGGAGGCAGATGACCAGTGAGTGAGGAGTTTGATCACACAAGGCTGTTGCTCATTCTGCTTACCCTTAAAGATCCTACCTTTGCCTATTATCAATTCTTTTTGAAGCCAAAAACTGAGGATGGTGGAAGCATATTCGAAAGTCCTTAGACAATCCCTAGAGTTTATCTTTTGTAGTAAGCTTTTGAGACCTTGTGTAAACAAGACCTTGTATGAACAAAACCTATGGAATTCCCTGTAGATACTGTCCTTTAACAAAAGGAGAGGGGATGCTGTTCAGTAAAACACTCAACAAGAACCATGCCCTTAAATATCAATTCTCAGACTTGAGAGCCTCTGTAGCAGTGTAGGGTTACCTTCTCTGGGTTATAGAAAAGTAAATGTTTAAATGGCTGAGTGCTCTTTTTTAATATCCTTAGGTCAATACAAATTCTGCTTTGTGAAAAGACCATTGGTTGCTTCTTAGTAAATTAACCTCTATTTTAAATGACAAGTGGCCATTTTTTTTATTGTTTTCTAGTGCCATTTGCAACTAAGTGTAGCCATGTGATTAGATTCTAGCTGAAGGCATGCAAGGTGAAATAATATGTGCAGCTTAGCAGAAAAGGTCCTGTGCTCTTCTTGGTTGGAATTTGAACATGTGGTTTTAAAGAATTGCTACCTTAGACTATATGGTAATTTTTAATGGAAATCATATGATGGTGAAACGAGATGGAAGAATCTTGAATTTCTAATATGAAACACCTACCGGACCTACAGTGAATACCAACATGAAATGTCTTTCAGCCCCATACCTTTGCACTTCTTGAATATGAGGGAGAAATAACATTTTTATATTGTTTATCTCTTTTATTTTGGATTTCCTTGTTTCTTGCAGTTAAATCTAACATTTTACTATAGTGACCTATTATTGCCTTAGTCTAGTTACTAACACAGACCATTGGGAATTGACCATAAATTTATCTGTAGAGAACACTTGACTACTTTTTGACATAAGTATGAAAAACCAGTTCTTAGAGCCATATTGTTTCTGGAATTAAATATGATGATTCTACACAGTAAAAATACACTAAAAAATACTGATTTGTACTTTTTTTTGCCAGTGCTGTATATTGAACCCAGGGCCTTACACATTCTTGGCAAGTGCTCTACCAGCTACATCCTCAGCACTGGTTTATATGCTTTTCAAAGAGTGGATTTTATGGTATTTGAGTTATATTTCAATGAGGCAGTTATATTTAAAATACTTCAAAGCAATGAAAGCATTTAATGTTTTAATATTTTAATAAGCTCTGAACTTAATTAAAATTATCATATTTGTGGGATATAAGACTTTATTAAACAAATTTCTGAAGTATAAAACTTAACATTTATCCAGATGCTTTAACTAGTACCTATTCTGATATCCCCCTTTAAATTTGCTTCTATTTTATTATTATTCATTTCCAGATTCAGGTTTTGCATTATTTTGCAGATCATTTTATCATCTATTTTATCTCCTGAAGCAGCCCCTTCATTGAGAGCTTCTTCTGCTACAATAAGAAACTGTTGAGTTGGTTGAAGAATGCTTACTCCATAACCGTTGTTGTAAATATGATTGTTAGTCATCTTCAGTTTGGGTGCCGGAAGAGCCTGTTAAATTATTTAAAGAAATTTAGTTTTCAATAATTCTGATAAAGAATTTATATGAACATATAAAATTACTTCAGAATTACTCTTGGGTTAACAAATTTCTTTAAAACAACAAGACTAGTTTCGAACAAATGTGGTTTCTTCACAGTAATATTAAATACAAATGCTTAATGAAGAAGTATTAAGCGAAAGACTGAAAAAATATTAAATAAAATTCCAATGTATTTTTATCAATTTTTGATAAAATAACTGATTCTAAATGGGGATACAGCAACAGCATATGAAGGTGACCTCTAATAGAATATGATAAAACATGAAAATACATAATTGCAGAGAATGTGTGCTATGGAAAAAATAGGGCAATGCAATATAGCATGACTGTGTGGGAGTGGGGAGAGGTTACCACTTAGAGTGCTCTTTATAGTAATGGATTTTTTTCAGGAGGGACAACTATATTCATATATAAATAATGAGGTGGTTATTCATTACTTACAGAGCTATAGAGAGTGTTTCAGGTGGGGGTAACAGCCAGAACAAGGTTAGTAATTTCTGGGAACATGAAAAAGGCAGCACGGCTTGAATGTAATGTATTAGAGAAGGAACAGAAGATGAGATTGGAGAAGGGGGGCTGGGGATTTAGCTCAGTGGTTAGAGTGCTTGCTTAGCAAGCACAGGGCCCTGAGTTCGATCCCCAGCACAAAAAACAAAAAAAAAAAGAGATTAGAGAAGGCAAGGGAGAGATCTTGTCAGGTTTTACAAACATTTATAAAAGTTTATAATGTTCCTTAAAGTTTGTATATAAGTCACTTGGAGATCTTGCTTAAAATCAGATTCTGATTTAGTTCGAAGTGAGGCTTAAGATTCTGCAGTTCTAAGAAGATAGCAGGTGATTCCAGTGCCCCTGGTCCAGGTATCTCTGAGTTGGCTGGGATATGGTTCTTTTTTTGTTTTTGTTTTTGGTGCTGGGGATAAAACTCAGGACCTTGTGAGATATGGTTCTTAAAGTGCTGGCAAGCAGCATTAGCAGCACCTGAGAAATTACCAGAACAAGTCCTCAGATACCCCCGATCTGTACTGGAAACCAGGGTTTGTCCCTCTAGAGTGGTTCTGATACATGCTAACATATGAGAACCATTGAAAAATTTTAAAAATACTTAAGAACAAAAAATGTTTAAGTCCTACAATCCCAGCACTCAGGAGGCTGGGGCAGGAGGATTATTCCCATGAATTCAAGGCTGGCCTGGCTTCATAGCGAGTTCAAGGCCAGACCCTGCCACCCACCCCCCAAAAAAGGAAGGAAGGAAAGAAAAGAGAAAGAAAAAGCAACATTGGACAAAAAGATCGTTATGTTTATGATACAATAACTGTCCTCATAGTGCACCAGTTTACCATTTGTACAGTATTTTTAGCCAATTATCTGACTCAGCAGCTGAATTCAAACTGCAGGGTGGGGTGGGGAGGTTTTCTAGTACGAGCTGAACATCTCCAATCCAAAGTGCTCTAGAATCTAAAACTTTGAGTGCTAAAATGACATGTGAAAAATTTCACACTATGCAATATTTTTTCATGCACAAAACTACTTAAAATGTTTATGAAATTAACTATAGGCTGTATGTAGAAAACATATGTGAAATATTAAAGAATATCATCTTTAGACTTGGGTCCCATCCCCAAGATATCTCAATCTTATATATGCAAATATTAAAAAAAAATCAAAACATCAAATCTGAAACACTTCTGCTCCCAAGCATTTCAGATAAGGGGTACTCTTAAATAATTTAAAATTTAAAATCTATTTGAGAAAACAAAATGTGTATTGATAATAAAAGAATTAGAGATCTATGGAAAACTTTATGATGATAAAATTTATTAACCACAAATCCCAAAGAGGGACCTTGGAAGATAGGCTTTATAAAAGCAGAAAAGCCTGGGGAGACATTTTGCCTACAAATCACTGCTATTAATGTTTTCATTATTTTGCTTAAATCACTTTATACAACTTTGAAGGAGTTGAAGTGTTTAATATTCTCTTAGTTTGGTTTACTTTTCAAAAGGCATTATAGATCTAATCAATGAACAATACAAACTTTTTATAAGAGCAAAACCTACCTACTTTGTCATATTGGAAGTTACTTGCTAAGAGTTTAAATTGAAATTATTAAATTATGGGGCTAAATTTGTTTCCCATCAGCCATTATTCAATTATGTTTTATTATACTATTTTTCTTTTCCAAATCATTAACATTTAGACTAAATTTTAATAGTAAAACTAATGTTTTAGAACCTAATAATTATTTAAAATTTTCATAACTTTTATATTAAGAACTAAAATGGTACCTTGATATTAACTCCACCCAAGGTGCTTTTTGAACTGTCACTGGTTCTGAGGTTATTACAGTGATGAATTTCATTCCTTTCTAAAATGGCTACACTCCCAGGATACAGTTCAACACCAGCACCCTGTAAATGAAAAGCAAATAAAACAATTTATGAAACACACAAACACCTCTCCAAAACACTGTTTATACATAAGAGTTGTAATTATTTACTTTTCGCAGTGCTGGAGACAACCCAGGGCCTCAGACGGGTTCGACAGGTGCTCTAAGCACCAAATTACATGGAAACACATGGTAATGTATGCAACCATTTATTGCAGAGATAATGTTTTTAAAATGCTGAAAACTAGATGTTTGTTTTAGAAAGTTAACCGTAGAAGGAAGGCCGAGGTCAGAGAGTTCATTACCCGACTCTCCCACCCAAATGAGATCTATAGAAAGGAGGCCAAAAACTCCTTCAGCAATTGCTTTAGTAGTTATAAAGATTCATATTCACTGTACTCCCCTAATAATGTTGTTAACAATAGTTTCCTCATTTCAGTGGGGATTAAGAAAAGGTCATTCTAAAAAGTGCTTGTTTTTCTACCACTTTTTTATCCTCCTTATTCAGTTTCCTAGTTCTTTCTTATTTACTTATTTTTCCAGTTCTTTCAATGGTCTTTGTGACTGTTACTTGAAGACTTGAATTTTCTATGTTCCAGTTATTCAAAAGCTGTCAGAACTAATCACAATACCTTATAAGCAATGTCAGATAGCTTATAAATGTTTATTTCTTTAAAAATAGACCATTAAGGGGCTGGGGCTTTAGCTCAGTGGTTAGAGTGCTTGCCTAGCAAGCACAAGTCCCTGAGTTCGATTTCTGGCACCAAAAAAACAACAAACAAACAAACAAAAATCATTAAATATGGACTCATGATCTGTTTTATAGGCACTGATTTCTAATTTTTTAAAAAATCACACAAATCTAATTTCTTAGTTCAGATACTTAGTTCGTTCTTCGTATGTGTGTAGTAATGACACTGTTGATTTCTACTGTTTTTTTTTTTCTTTTAAAAAGGCATAAGGGATCTATTAGAAATTTAAAAGTACACCCTCAAAGAAATAGAGTACAGGCCTTCAGAAGACAGATGCAGTTATTTCTTGAACTGGAACCATTTATACTTCTCTTGAGGGGGCCAGGAAAAGGTGGCCCACACCCCACAGTATACTGGCTCATTTTACAGGTATGATCTCAGTTTATTTTTTTTTAAATGGATAATTTAAACATTAAAGTCTCTCAACTTGTTCCTTTATTTTAGGATTAGGTTCCTGCTCTTTACTTTCTCAATTGTACCAGTTTCCAAGATGAAGTATAGTTCTATTCAAAAATATTATTATCCTTAGTATGTTAAGATCACTCAAGTTTGTTTTCTATAGTCATGGAAAGCCATAGTTTTTATAGAATGAAATACCTGGGCACCAGTTATTTCACTGTCTGTAATTGTCAAAGTAGCCCCTGTAAGTACACACACTCCTGTTCCTTCACATTTTAGTACACAGTTTTCTAGAGTCATGTGACCAGACTCTACCACCACAATACCATCAACTGTCCCTTGTTGTATCAAAGACAGATTCATTAGTTTCACATTGTCAGCTTTGGATACCACAAAACTGTCATGAGAAGGTTCGGAAGCAATCATAATTTCCTCTCTCTTTCCAGCTCCTGATACATAGGGATAAAAACACAAATCAGTAATCCTGAATTTTAAAGCCCTTTAGTTATTCAATAATACTTGTTCGTACTATGTTTTTCCTTCCATATACTTTTAATTATATATTATATACTTTATATATGTCTTAACATATATTCCTTAACAATATATATATGTATATATATAAATTTAACAGCTATTTCATTGTGAACTAAGTAAATATTTAACTATAATCTAATTTTTGTCCTTATCTTGATGCCATGATGGAAAAATCTGAGTTTATAATCAATCTAAATGTACCTGTAGTACTTATTCAACATACTCATTCCACTAAATATTTCCCTACATCTTATAGTCAGCAGTTATGTGCAAAATGTCTAAGATACAAACCCCCCCCAAAACCCCATACCTTAACCTGGTTTTAAAACTGTAATTACCATTAATAAAAAGCACTAGCAGAGACTCTTAACTTAGATGAATATAATCATACCAATAATTTTGCTCTAGAATAGTCAAATCAGTTGTATAAATTTAACAGATGTAGTTCAGCAAAGTACTACTCACTGACAATCATCACAATATAGTGAAGATGCTGCTTGAACTTTGAATTGATTTTTTTGTTTTGTTTTTGTTTTTGTGGTGCCGGGGATCAAACTCAGGGCCTTGTGCTTGGTAGGCAAGCACTAACCACTGAGCTAAATCCCCAGCCCCTGAACTTTGAATTGATAGGTAGACTTTTAGTTAACTGTTTTTTTTTGTTTTTTTGTTTTTTTGGTTTTTTTGCCACATAGTGAGAATACCCTTATTTCAAAGTTAAAAGGGCAAAATCACAGTTATTAAATATATTCAGAACCTAAGAGTAATTTAGTACCTTTTTAATTTTCAGTTTTTGCTTTTATTTTTTCTACTTTTTTTTTTTTTTTTTTTTTTTTTTTTTTTTTTTTTTTTTTTTTTTTTTTTTTTTTTTTTTTTTTTTTTTTTTTTTTTTTTTTTTTTTTTTTTTTTTTTTTTTTTTTTTTTTTTTTTTTTTTTTGGTGGTGCTGGGGATTGAACTCAGGGCCCTGTGCTTGCAAGGCAAGCACTCTAATCACTGAGCTAAAATCCCCAGCCCTGCTTTTATTTTTTGAATTAGCCTTTTGAGAAAATTCTGAGTATATTTTAATATAGCCCTCCATCTGGGTCTTCTTTAACTTAAGTGGTATCAAGAGCAGTGGAGATAGATAAGAAAAAACAGTTTTGGTAAAAAGTATACACTGAGCTGTGGAAAATATGATGATGAGCTGGGCATGGTGGTGCACACTTCCAGTCCCAGCCACTCAGGAGGCTGAGGCAGAAGAGTTGCTTGAACCCAACAGGTCAAGATTAGCCTAGGTAACATAGCAAGATCCATCTCAAAAAAAAAAAAAAAAAGAAAGAAAAAGAACAAATATTCACGGATATTATCTGTGAAAGGGACATAGGAATTTTCGTGAAATATAAAGTTCTAATTTCTAATAATTTCATTAGATATGCTTATAATACACAAGTTCAGTACATATGGCTGGAAAAAATACAAAGATATCCCGCTAACCCTTTATAATGATGTCATCAGTCAGTAAAGCAAGATTTGCAGATTGATATTCTCCTGGAAAAATAACTACTGTATCGCCACTGTAACAACTATCCAAAGCCAAATCCAAATCATCATGCTGCTGGAGAAGTGTGTCTGAAGACAAATCTTTTACCTAAAAAGAAAATAATAAAATAGTGCACCTTCTATAATAGGTTAAACTGAAACATGACATTTTATTCAGCTGCTTATTGGATGCATGATTTTCCCAAAAGATTTATCTATATAGTATTTACTCATTACATGATCAGAGGGCCAATTGTATCAATTAAGGGGATGATGAGATAAAATTTTCTTACAGTCATTAATTTTATAGCTGTTCAATATTGGGTGTAAGCTCTATGCCAGAAGTCATGAACTATATGCTAAGATGATTGAGTAGGGGAAAGAACAGTGTCTTTAAGAAATGGTGTTGGGACAAATGAACATCTAGATGCTGGAGAATGAAGTTGGACCCTACCTTCACACTAAGTACAAAAATTAACTCAAAATGTTTTAATGACTTAGTATAGAAGGTAAAGCCATAAAAATCTAGAAGAAAACACAAGGATAAAATTTTATGGCCCTGGATTTGGCAAAGAATTCTTAGGTATGATACTGAAAACATGAGTAACAAGAAAAAATAGGTAAGTTGGACTTCTTCATAATTAAAAATTTTCCTGCACCAAAGGGTAATATGAAGAAAGTGAAAAGATAGTCTGTTGAGTAAGAGAAAATATTTGCAAAGCACACATCTAATAAGAGTATAGTATCCAGCATGTAAAATGAACACTTACGACCAGCAAGGAATAGAAAGACAACCCAGTTAAAAATGGGCATATGACTTGAATAATCACTTCTCTAAAGAAGAGAGACGGATGACCAATGAGCACATGAAAGGATGTTCAGAATCACTGTTCGTTATGGAAATACAAAAACCAGAAGGAGATAGCACTTTCCATCCACTAAGATTATAATAAAAAAGTTAATAACCAATGTGGTGAAGACTGGAGAAATTAGAACCTGATCCATCGCAGTGACGATGTAAAGGACTTGGCCCCGGCGGCAGTTTAGTGGTTCCACATCAGGTTAAACACAGATTCCCCATATGGTACCGTCATACCACTCTTAGGCATATACTTAAAGGAACTTAACACAGGTAGTGAAACAAACATCCACACGTATGTGAGTATTCTTAATCAGCACTCTTACAATAGTCAAAAGGTAGAAACACGGGCTGGGTTTGGAGCTGAGTGTAAAGCACTTGCCTAGCATGTCCTAAGTTTGATCCCCAGCATTGCAAATAAATAAATAAAAGGTAAAAATAAATATCCATCAACTGATGTGTGGATAAATAAATGGATAAATACACATGCAGTGGTACACTATTCAGCCATAAAAAATGAAGTACACTGCTGGTATATAATGCAATGGGGATGAACCTTCAAAACATGCTAGATGAAAGATGCCAGATGTAGAAGTTCACATATTGTATGATGTCATTTATATGAAATATCCAGAATAGTTAAGTCTACAAAAGATAGCAAACTGGTGGTCATTAGAGGCTGCAAAAAAAAAGTGGAAGGATACCAAGTTTTATTTCAGAGTGATACAAATGCCTTGCCTCTTAATAGAGGTACATGACACTGTAAATGTACTAACTGTCACTGAATTGCTCACCTTACTTTTTTAAGTTGTTCATTTTAAAATGGTTAGTTTTATAGTGTACATTTCATCTTTTTTTGTAAAAAGGAAAAAAAGATTCAAGAAAGACAAAACAACCAGTAACAATGTCTCTGAGGAGACAGCAGGCAAGAGAGTCAGGAGTACAGATGGAAGGGACCTGACTAAGGAATTCTTCGTACTTCATTTATTTTCAGTTACCATATTTTGTAGAATGACAGGGAAAATCTGACAGCAATGATGGCTTCATTCTTGGGATCAGAATACTGAGATGTAATAATATGACTTATGTGTGAGTCATTTTGTTAAAATCTTTATATAAATTATTGAAGCTG
>PVJO010029027.1:0-17343 GCA_004026905.1 Hystrix cristata | reverse complement strand
TTTTTTTTTTTTTTTTAATTTGGATTGACTTTAGAATTGTTTGTTTTCATATAGAACTCTGTTTTCTTTGGCACTGTTATGCTCAGGACAGAGGTAGCCAATGAAATTTGGATAATTTTCCAGTATGCGAGAATTCCATGTACCATTGGTTGAAATGGTCGTTTTATTTAACCATTCTTACTAATATGGAAAATTAGGAGCTGGGTAATTTGTACCACATATAAAGCATGGTATTCAACATTTAACTATCTTTGAAATGATAGTGGCTTCCAAGATTTCACTTCTTCAGACTAATCTTCTACCTTTAAAAAAAACTTCTAATAGTTTGTTTTTTTGAGATAGGAGAAAACAGAATTGTGTTTTTTTGCTCTTATTCTCACCATCTGCTGCATAGTGCTTCACTTTTGGTCACCAAAATGACCACATGTTTTTGCCCGCACTCCACACATTTCTACAGTGGTAATCTGCTGGTTGTCCCTAATTCATTTTAGCTCCAATACTATCTCCCAGAGATAATATTGGATCCCATAGGTTACAGACTCAGACCTACAAGACTGCTCCCCTTCAGATGTTAGTTGCAAACCTCAGGTTATGATCTGTACTTCTGACCAACTGGCTGTGTATCAGGAATTCCTACAACTCTCTCCCTGGGCTTGATTAATTTGTTAAAGCAACTCACAGAATTCAGAGAAACACTTTATTTAGATTTATCCATCTATTGTACAGGTTGAGTATTGCTTATCTGAACTTCTTGGGACCCAGAAGTGTTCCTGATTTACAATTTTTACTCATTACATGAGATAGGATGGGGAATTTTCGATTTTTGAGGCCATGTTGGTGCTCAAAGTATTGCTGATTTTAGAAAGAATCTTGTAACGGTTATTACCAAGGATACATGTTACAGCCACCTGGAAGAGATAGACAGGGCAAGATATGTGGGAAAGAGTGCAGAGCCCTCTCTGGATTTGCCACCTTCCAGGCATCCCTATGCATTCTGCAGTTTGAAAGCTCTCCAAATCCTATCCTTGGATTTTTAGGGAGACTTCATTACTTAGACATGATTAATTACATCTTTGGCCATTGGTGATCAAAACAACGTCTAACTCCTCTCCCTACCCTAGAGGTTGTGGGCTAGGACTGAAAGTTCCAACCTAACCATGCCTTTGTCTTTCTGGTGACCAGTGTACATCCTGAAGGTACCCAAGGGTTCCTAGTCGCTAGTCATCTGATTAGTATACAAAAGGCACGTTACTAGTCCAGAGATTTCAAGGAATGAAATTTTGAGAGCTGTGTGCCAGGAGCCAGGGACAGAAACCATATATGTATGTGTATCTCTCTCTATATAGATGTATATGTACATATATATATATATGGAAGATATGTTTATATATTTCTTAGTTTATCACACTGTCATACCTATCCATGTGATTTGTGATACTGTCTTGTATAATTTTTATTTATAGTAATTGTCTATAGAAATTGAAAATATATATTAAAAGATATTGAAGTTATCACTATTAGTATTTTTGTTCATAGTAGGTACCTATTGTCATAATAGCTGTCTTCTAATAAGTGTTGATGTACAGTGTATCTGAAGCTGCTCAAATGTATTGGTCTTCTGAGACTGAGATTTGCTTTGCTGTCTTTGAATCTATATTAATTTTTCTCCCTGTTTAATATATTTAAACAAAAGCTTTAACAGAATTGTGGCTATGCATAGCAGTTAAAATAATGCCTGGATTTTAGTCGTGGCTTCACCACTTTACTAGTTGTGTGACTTTGGGAAGTTATTTCTATATTATTTCAGTTTTCTCTTGAGGATAGTAATGGGATAGTAATGAGGTTGTTTTGGACTTAGATGAGTTAATATATATAAAGGAATTAGTATACTGATTTGTCATCTGGTGTTATCTAAATATTACTTTTGCTCATGCAGTTTTTACTGTAGCAGGTCTTCCCTGTATACATTTTTCTGTAATTTTAATTCCCTCTCTCTGATAGTATTTCTTTCCCTGCTGTATTGCTTGTTTTTCGTTAAGAACTTTTCGTTACCTGATCATACATATTGTGTATTCCTTATTTACCTTCTGTTACAGTTCTCCCCCATTAGAATATAAGCTCCATGAGGTCAGATACTGGAACAGAGACTTAGTCCTAGCACCTAGAAAAGTACCTGAAATATATTCACCATAAATATATTGTGAAGGGATTATGTATTGAATTGTGTGCCAGACACTGACTAGATATTGAAGATGTGAAAAATGAACAAAGTACGAAGTTCAGTTTTTGAAAAAAAGTCCATTTAGTATTTGTGTGTGTAGATAGATAGATAGATAGTATATTGGAATAGGCTTGTATTTGCAAAACTAACTATAATAATTTTGCCCTGTGGAAATGATGATGATTGTGAATATGTCCCAAGGATGGTCTTAAAAAGGTGTTCTTGAACTGTACATCTGGTTCATATAAGAGACAAAGAGAAAGGTTGTTTGCAGGCAAAGGTAAAAAAATTAAGTTACAGAGTTTGGCAGTTTGGGCAACAACTTGTAGTAGAGGTTAGTGACCATGTATATAAATGGGTTGTAGGCGAAGATAGGAGTGGCAGTTAAAGGTGTCTAAGTCGTCTTGCTCTTGACCAGACAGAAGCAATGAAATTTGGAGGTTCAGTTATATGAAAGTTTATGATAATTGGCTACAGAACTAAATTTAGTTTTGAAGTTTTTTATGAAAGTGAGAGTGTTTAATTATAGGTTATTATAAAAGAACTATAAAAACTTGATTTTCTTAATGTTGCCTTTTAGAAACTACAGTATTTGAGAACTATGTACAAAACGTAAGTAATTGTCTTAGTTACTTTTCTTGTCACTGAGACATACAATACCTGATACCTACAAGTTCAAGGAGGAGTTTATTTCAGCTCACAGTCTATAGAAGTTTCAGTCCATAGTTGACTGGCTCCAAGGCAGGTTGGCATGGCAGACAGGAAGCAGCAAGCAGCACAGCAAGCCTGCCTTCTTCTCTCTGTCCCTTTGTATTCCATCCAAGCTGCAAGCCTTTTGATTCGTGCCAGCCATACCCAGGGTGGGGCTTCCATTATTTACACCCTTAACCCACATTCACACACCCTAATCCAGCCACCTTCAAAACTCCCATCTATGACCACATGAGGCTTTAGGGGAACATCCAGATACAAGCTATAACAGTAATCAGTATATTTATAAAATTTTGATGTAAGAGTATGTACCATGATATATAAACATGAAATTTGCAATGAATCATTTACTTACCATGGAAAAAATTCACAAACTTTAATCTCTACTGTGGCACACAAAGCTAAGAGATATTAAAAACAATCAGTTTTATTTAGAGGATCCATGAAAAATAGTATCACTCTGAATTACAGGATTTTGGAAATTGCTAACGCAGCTAAATTTGAGGAACTTTTTTATTTTCTGAATTTTAGTTCAATTAGATTAAAAGTTGAAATTATCTTTTTAAAGCAGGCTCCCTTTAATGTTGCAAAAAGAAGGACTGTTTGTGCGTCTATTAAAGTTAGAGATTTATTTGTTAGTATAAAAAGAATGTTTGGCAGTTTGTGTGTTTTTTTTCCCCTCTGGAGGAGGTGTTCTTTCCAAATACAGTAGAAACAAAATCATGGTTTCACAGTAAATAAAACTGCTGAATCAGATTCTTAACATTGGTGTTTCTGTGGAGAAATCATCCATTTTCATCTAATAAAGCAGATTTACTTAGGAATTGGCTGAGCTAACTCAATCATGCAATTTTGTATTATTGTATTAGCATCATAAAATTGATCCTCGTCATTTGGGGTTAGGAAAGTGGTATCTTTTACCATCTTTTCCTTTTCTACCCAAATACCCTGGTACTCTATCCAAGCAAAAAATGTAGCAGGACTGGGGTTACTCTTAATGCACTTTATATATTGGGTAGTGTTCACCAGTGTTCTTTTATTGAGCTGATTTATTGAGTGATTAGTTTTCTGTTCATTTTTGTCATTTTATGTTCATTATTTTAATTTGTTCTTCCCTTTAAAGTATAGCTAGTGAAAAGTACAAGTGTACATATTGGAATATAGGCATGTCTTATGCTGATACAAATCAGTAACCTAGTGATGCTCAAATGTTTTAACTAGTTTAAATTTTTTATTGGAATTAGTTCAACAGGCTGTAGACACAGTACACATAAATACAAATATATGCTGTAGAGGATAGGAAAATGGGGCTTAGGAAATCAGTTTTTTAATTTTGCAAGGCAAATAATGTATACTGAACATTTGAGCAATGCTTCCTAAAAAATGAATTAGTGATATTAGAAACACTCAACAGGCTAACATTTTATTAGCCAAATTAAGCAAATAGCTTTTATCAGTTTTCTGTCTTTCAGCATTTGTGGCGGTATCTGCTGGGAATGGTGGTGTTAAGTGCTAGGATTTCATAATAATAAAAAATTGAGTCAAGACAATAACCCACTTCATTTTTTCTTTTCTTTTCTTTTTTTTTTTTTTTTTTGGTGCTGGGGATCGAACTCGGGCCCTTGTGCTTACCAGGCAGGCACTTTAACCACTGAGCTAAATCCTCAGCCCCCATTTTTTCTTTTTTAAGGAATTGCATTTTGTAAAAACGAACTGAGAAGATTCTGCCCGGATCGTATTTGAGTACTTTTTGCTGATGCTTCATTTCTAGTAAGACATTTTCCCTTTTCCTTTGTGGTGAAGTAAATAAATACAATGAGAATTTTTTTTAAAAATTCAAGCTGTTTGAGTTTGAGTAACAGTCAATTTAGACTTTAATGTAGATATTATAGGATTATTGTAGATCAATTGAAGAAATTCATAAAGTCCAGATCATTTGAGGAAATTTGTAAAATCCAGTTGAAATGCATAATATCGTATAATGGGAGTTTCTCCTGTTTTTGTCTTTACACTGCTGAGATAATTCCAAAATTTTTCATCTTTCATATTCTATGTTAATTAAATTTTACTTGGAAAAAGAAAAATGTAAAGTAGGTCATCCGTATTTACTGTGACAATAAATAGGAAGAGAAGGTTAGAGGACATGAATTACACGATCTAAGGAAAGATTTTCAAGCGAAAGATGAAGTGAACAAATTAGCCATATCCCAGAAGAGGTGGGAAGGGTCAAAGAGAAAAATAAGCAGTTTTAGGAGGCTTTTAAAAAAAAAAATGGGGATGTTTTAAGTGACTGAATTTGTTACCTTACATCTTGGGCCACTATTTACATTGAATTGTAGTAGATTATTTTGATTAAAAAGATTATATTGGCCTAGTTTAATATTTACAGTGTTTAATTAAATTATGTAGTTTTCACATGTATTCCTGAGTGAAATCTTCTCTGAATCTCACCTATTTACAGTGAAAAATAACTTTATTAATACTAGATATTGTAAAAATAAGTAATTATGAAACATGTAAGTAGGGAGATATTCTTCAGTGTGTTAAAAAATTGACAACACTTAGATATCACTGAACCTGATTATTATGTCAGTAAAAAACTTGGGAATAATATTTTTTGGAAAGTGGGCATGGTGGTGCATGCCTGTGATCCCGTTACTTGGGAGGTTGAGGCAGGAGGATTGCCATGAGTTTGAGGCCAGCCTGGGCTACACAGTGACTTCAGGACCAGCCTGAACTACAGAGGGAGACCCTGTCTCAGCCACCCCTACCCCCAAAAAACAACCTTTTTTGGTTGTTTCAAGAATACTTTAGTTACTTAACAGTCTTTTTTCCTTGAATAATTAAATGGTAAAAGTACTTTTCATGACCTTCTTTTAAAATTACAGTGTGATAGCAATTTCATATGGCTACATAGTTTTCTTATTATAATATAACTGAAGAACAGCCCATTTAATTCTATCTATTAGTTTAGGAAATAAGGAGAGAAGGGATTATATTTCCAATTGAAGCAAAGTAGCCATCAGTAAAAACTTATATATATATACAAGTGGGATAGAATGACGAAGTTTAATTCTTGTGTTGGTTGGTCTTTGGTAAGTCTCTTTGAATGATATTTTCCCCTCTCATCATTATTTATATATCTCATGTATTTTGTTCTGAGTGATTTGAGTTGTTAAAGCACTGTGTGAATTTAGCCATTTTCATGCCTGTACCTTGGAACTCTGCACTTTATCTGAATCTCAGTCATGGTGGGGTCCTAACTTCAGCAGTCATGTTTTGAGTCATGTTTAAATTTTAGGGACTCCTCTATGCTGCTTCTTTCACTAGACTCTCTGGGTAGAAACAGTCGTTATTTTTTTATGGCACACTTTCTGTGGCTGTATGGCTTATTCTTGGATTAATAGCTGCTTGGACTCAAGTACAATATTTTATAGATGGGAAATGTTCTTCTACAGGGATTCATAATGTTGGTTGGAGACCTCAGCTGAAGGATTTTCCTTATATTCTGTACTAATTTGAATTCAAAATTGGGCAAACTTTTTCTTAGTTTATTCTTTTCCCTTTATGTCTTTGAACTGCTTTGGACAATTATATTTAGGTTTATAACTTTTGAGTTACTTTTTGTATGTAACATGAGGTAAAACGTAGGGTTTATTTCTTTATACATGAATATCAGATAACTCCAGCACATTTTTATTTTTTTTTATTTTAAACCAAGAACATGTATTGGTACATTCTACATACTATGGTCACATTCATTACATTAATTCTGTACCTATACATGATGTATCTTGGTTCCAGCACATTTTTAAAAAAGACTGTGTAGTATTTTCCCCTGTTGAATTACTTTGCCACCTTTGTTGAATTACTTTTTGCACGATTTGATCATTATGTGTAAGACTGTTTCTGGACTTTGTTCTGTTATATTGATCTGTATATCTGTCCTTACAACAATGCTGTGCTGATTTGTTACTGTAGCTTTATAGTAAGTCTTAAAATCAAGTAATAACAATCCTCACCTTTGTTCTTTGATTTTAAAGTTGCTTTCTCTATTCTAGGTAGGTCCTTTCCATTTCTATGTAACTTAGAATTTGTTTGTCGATTTTTTTTTTTAAAGCCTAATGGGATTTTCATTATGAATGCTGTTACCTTAGGGATCAATTTGAGAATTGACTTGTTAAAAGGATATGGAATCTTCCAGTGTATAAACTTGGTATCTCTCTCCATTTAAGTCTTTGCTTTTTCTTAGCAACGTTTTGTGTTTTGTGTCACACTACGTTTTTGTGTGACCTATGACAGTCTTATCCACATTTCATTAGATTCACCTCTGTTTTATATTTTATGTTACTACAAATGATAATTTTGAAAAATTATCAGTTTCCAGTTGTTGCTAGTATACAGAACTACAGTTGATTCTTGTAAAAACTTTGTTATTTGTGAATGTCTTAAACTAATTGTTAGTCTAGTGACCTTTTGGGAGATTCCTCCAAATATTCTGTATAGGTCGTTTTCTCTATGAATAAAGACTACTTTATGTTCTCTCCTTGAATATATGTATCTTTTATTTCTTTTCCTTTCTTTATTGCACTGACTAATAGTAGGCCCAGTGGAATGTTGAATAGAAGGTGAAAGCTAACATCCTTCTGCTCCTCATCTTAGGTGGAAAACTTTGAGTCTTTTACTAGTTCTTGCTGAGCTTTTTCTTTACTGTGAATGGCTGTTGGAATTCAAAAAATATATTTTTTTCCCTGCAACTACTGAGATTCTTTTTTTTTCCTTTTGGTTTGTTAATATGATCAGTTATATTGATTGCTTTTTGGAATCTTGACCCAGCTAATCATGTACAGTATTTCTGAGATAACCCCCACTTGGTTCTAATGTGTTACTTTATACTCTATGTTGCTGGATTCACTTGCTAAAATTTCGTTTAATTTTTTTCATTTATCTTTATAGAAGGCATTGGTTTGTAGTTTCTTGTAATGATTTTGTCTGCTCTTTGTTTGTATTAGGGTAATGCTGGTCTTATAGAGTGATTTGGAAGGATTTCTTTTCCTGGAAATGTTTGCATAGGATTTTGATTATTTCTTAAGTGTTTGGTAGAATTCACCAATGAAGACCTGTGTACTGTAGTTTACTTGTTGGAAGGTTTAAACTATGAATTCATTTTCTTTAATTGATACAGGACTATTCAGATTTATGTTGATTTTTGAGTAAGCTTTAGTTTTTATACCTTTCAAAAATTTTGCCCATTTTACATCATTTAATGTACTAGTATAAAGTTGTATAATCCCTGTTTTATTTTGTTGGAAAGTTTTGTAGTATTATCCCCTCTTTTGTTGCTGATATTTAGAATTCTCCTTCTTTTCTAAAGGACTACATACCCTTGAATTTTCCTCTGTCTGCATTCTGCCTATGTTTTATATTCATTTACATGGAGTTAAAAGACTTTAAATTTCTGTTGTGATTCTTTCCAGTCATCTATTTAATTTCCAAATATTTGTTAAATTTTCCAGATGTATTTTTCTCACAGTTTTCTAATTTAATTCTCTTGTAGTCCAGGAATATACTATGTATGATAGACATTCTTTTCAGCTTTTTAAGATTTATTCGAAGGCACAGAACATGGTTTGTATTGGTGAATGTTTTGTGTGCACTTAAGAAGAATGTGTTGAGTGGAGATTTCTAAAAACTTCAGTTAGGTGAATTGTTTTATGGTTTTCTTTAAGACTTTTCCATACTTTCTGATTTTCTAGTTATTGCATTAATTGCTGAGGAGTGTTGACATTTTCAACTTAAATATGGATATGTTTACTTCTCTTGCACTTAGTTCATGTGTTGTGAAGCTCTGTTATTAGGTGTTTTTATGTTTTATTAGTGAATTGAGTCATTTATCATGAAATATTCTTTATCTATGTAATACGTTATGAAGTAGTTTCTGATAGAAAGTCGGCTGTTCCTGTTTTTGTTTCCAGTGTATACATTTGCTCTTTTCTTTGGCTGTTTGTAAAACTTAATTACTGCTTTTTAGTCATTTGATTATGATTTGATTTGCTTTCTAATGTTTTGGCTACTATTTCTTAAATATCTCACTTACCATATGTTTCTGTTTTATTTTTCCTGTGATTTCAAATGTACATTTTATATATTGTCTGTCTTGGTCCTGATACTACTACATTTCTTCCTCTTCTTTTCACTCTATTTCTCTCTGTTCTTCATTTGGGTGACTAATACTACCATGCCTACAAGATCCCTTATCTTTTCTTTGACAGTGTATAATTGTTTTTAAATCCTATTCATGATTTTTTAAAATTACTGACAGTTATTTTTCATCTTTGAATATTTTATTTCTTCCATTTCTCTCACATTCTTATTTTCCTTTACCTTCTCTAACATATTACATTTCTTTATAATCTTTGTTTCAAAGGCATCTTCTGTTAAGTCCATTAATTTTTATCATTTCTGGTCCTCTTTATATTTTCTCTTTACTGTAAGCTATATTTTCCTGCTTTTCATTTTCTGTAATTTTTGTTTGGATGCTGAACTTGTGGCTTGACATTGTTCATTGATGGTTTCTTTTTTGTTTTTTTGTTTTTTAGGGTTTGACTTAGTTTTATGTGAATCTAAATTACATGATATCACCTAAATCATTTTGAGGTGTTTTTGTTTAACTTCTGCAATAATTAATTAAAGAAATAATGCCACAAGGATAACCAAAAGGAGCACAAAGCCTGGAAAGGGTACCTGCATACCTGGACATTTGCTTTATGGCAAAAATCACACTTTAGAGTAGAGGGGAAAGAATTACTCAATAAATGAAACTGAAACAGTTGAAGATGTATTATGGAAGGAAATCACATATTCCATACCATATGCCAAAGTAATTTAAAGATTGATATATTTCAGTGTGAAGAGCAAAGCTATAAAACTGTTTGTAGCTGACATAGGAGAACATGCTTATGATCTTTGGACATAATATATATATACTTTTTGACACTCACACGTACACTTTTTTTTTCCCCCACTAGTAGTGGGGATTGATCCCAGGGCCTTTATGCTGACTACATCCTCAACCTTTTTTAATTTTGAGAGAGGATCTCAGTAAGTTGCTAGTTGCCCAGGCTAGGCTCTAACTTGGGGTCCTCTTGCCCCAGCCTCTCAGAGCGCTGGGATTATAGTGTGTGCCATCACGCTCACTGGCCTTGTCTCTTAACAAGAAATCAATCTTCTGATACAAGAAAATTGATAAATTTGACAATTTTAAGTAAATTTTGTTTTTGCAAAATCATCATTAAGATTCCAGAGGCAAACCAGAATGGAGAAGATATTTTCAGTATATTTAACATGTTCTACCAGCTTGAACCACCCAAGGTACATCCGTGACTGTTCTATCCAGCAGCTTGTATTGCCACTTTGTGAGACTGTTCCCATTCTTCCCGAAGGGGCGGTCATACAGGTACCACCAGTGGTTCAGAGCTGCCTAGCAGTGAGACTTAACAAAGTTATGGCCTTTTTGAGAACGTGTTAATAGACAAAAGACATGTATCAAAAGATTGAGAGTACTTGTACAAATCAGTGGGACAAAGATAATACAGTGGGAAAATTAACAGGAGATACGAAAAGATACTTCATAAAAGAAATCTAGATATTTAGGAAGAATGAAAAAAAGTACTTAACCTTTTTAGTATTCTGGGAAATGTAAACTAAAACCTCAGAAAGGCTCCATCACAAGAGTGGCTAAAATTTAATTGATTGATAGTACAAGTTTTGGAGAGACATTTTTGTTTGTTTGTTTTTTGTTTTTTTGAGGCAGAGTTTTGCTTTGTACTACAGGCTGATTTCGAATTCACTGTGTAACCCAAGCTGGCCTCGGAGGCTATGATCCTCCTGCCTTAGCCTCCTGAATGCTGGAGTTACAGGTGTGCGCCACCAAGCCTGGTGAGAAAATTACTATGTTATGGAAACTCAGTAAACGTTGCTGGGATAATTACAACCACCTTAGGAAATAGTTTGAAATTTACATAGCCTATGACCCAGTAATTTTTTCTTAGGTGTATTCCTGAGTGATGAGTATAGTGTACATGTGTACCAGGAGACGTTAAGTAACTGTTAGCAGTACTATTTTAGTAATAGCCTCAAACTCAATACGGTGTTTATCAATTGACTCTGTAAGTAAAATTGTAATATATTGATATGATACAATACTTTATAGCTATACAAATGGATGAACTACAGCTATATACACCCTAGATGAGTACCACAAATGTTAATGTTTCTTAAAAAAAAAAAAACAGAGGAAGAGGCAAGGAGGAAAGCTAGAAACATAAGAATTTGTAATGTGTGATTCCTTGATGTAAAATTAAAAAAAAAATCATAAAAAGACAACAGGCAAAATAAACTATAATGTTTAGGGATCTGGGCTTATTTCAAGAAACAGAAAACCATGACCAACAAAACACAAGAGTTACTACCAAAGTAATCAGGAAAATAATCACCCCTTGAGTGAGGTGGAGGAGGCGTTAATAACTGTGAAGGCCAACTGGGTTCTGCAAGAACGGTGCTGTTTTCTTAGGACTGAATTCTACAAACCAGAGTTTGTAACAAATCCTTGAGCTGTGTACACCTGTTTTTTACATTTTCATATTTATTATAATTTTTGATAGATGAAAAACATACCACACTTTTAATCTATGTTTATAGATATTATGTGTTAAATATCAAATATACCAGTTCCAGGTTTCATTGCATGCCTACCTATATTACTATACTCCTTTCCATGTTTGTTTAGAAGTCTTCTACTTCTAACTAAAATGGTTACACAATCATGTTTGTCTGAATAAGTACAGGTAAGATTAGACCTAGGCCTAGAACAGCATTTTTTGCAGGTTTTTTCAGATGATACTAAGTTTAAAAGTTTTAATATATTTACTATTTGAATCAGAATGTAAAGAATGGAGATGGTGGCTAGCAATGAAAATTCTTCTTCATGTAGAATTTAAATTCTTTGCAAAACATTTTTTTCCAGAAATTGTTATAATGCCCTGAAAAGTATTTGAGATAGGCATAAGTATCTGCAGCTTAGAAATAAGGGAGTGTTTATTGTGAGAGCGTATTGATGGTAGTAGAGCACTAGAATCTTCATCTCCATACCTTGCCTTGCTGTGTCCTTTATTTGTCTTGTGTGTCCCATGTGCAGACAAGATAGTGCTCATTTTTACAAAGATGTAATTAATTTGGGAATGAAAGGGCATGTATGAATGGGGTTTAGTTTTAATGGGCAGTTAACGGAGTCTCTTTCTAATGACTTTAATAATAATGTGTCTATCTCTAAGGAACTCAAAGTTCCCTGTGGTTGTATCCTCAATTCTCATAATTTCCTGTAAGAGTTTTGAGCTACATTCTTGCTCCACTTTGTAGAAGTGAATTTAGTAAAAGAAGTCATTGAAAATCACATGACACTTTATTGGTATATCTAGAAATACACATTTTAAATATATGTCTTAAGCACAATTTAAAAAAATTTTTGAACTCTATGTACAGTTAAATAAAGGACTGATTATTGACATTACAAAAAGTTGCTTTTAGCTTCCGTCAAATTAATTCAATTTTTTAGTGAAATCAGGATTCTTTTTGGGCAGTGTTTATGACCAACACATAATTTTTGGCACTATGTATATTATCTTTTGTGTAAAACATTGTATATTTCTCTAATAGTCCAATAGGAATAGGCTCTTAACATTTTACCCGTGAACTTCTAATTTTTCAGCTTTTAACTTTAAATGTCTCTAACCTAAAAGCACAGGACTGTAATTTATTATTATAAAAGGTCCAAATTAAAATAAATATATTTTAAACCACTTTATAGAGTTTCCAGTGATTCCTCCCCTCTACCGCAACCTATTTTTGTTTGGGTATATTGAATATTCTCCCGAAAACTTAAAGAAAAAATAAATTAAAAGAAGCAGTATTTTGGAGTTTTGATTTCAGGCAATGGCACCGATGTTCATTTGCCTTAACTTTTCTAATAGTTGGCTGGATCGAAGGTATCATAGCAGGTCATGGCTAGTCTTGCAAAATTAGAAAAAGGCCATTCTAATTACTAGTGAATGGGGTCCTCTGGTACAGTTGAAAGCTTATAGAGTGGAGAACAGTGGAATTTGAGTCCCCACTTGCTGATTCTTGGCCCGGCACCCAAGTGCAGGGTGCCTCCATTGTTGTTCATAAATGCCTTGAGTCATAATGATGTCTGGTCTTTCTTTGAGTAGATTCACAGCACTTGAAAATTGTTTTCCAGGCCAAAATATCCATCATGAAACCCATTCAAATCACTTCTAAGTAGAAAAGTAGCTCCTCTTCTAGTTAGTAAATATTTATTTTTCTCAATGCTATCTATATTTTTGTACTTTAATTGATTTTATTCCTTGAATCAATAGAATTTTTGAATTCTATATAAAATACAGCAATTTAAGTCATTAAATTAAGTATGAATGTTTGTAGGCCATGTTCTTCCTTTTTGAAAAGTATGTACAGCCAAACTACATTTTCAAGCAGGTATTTAAAATAAAGTTTGTTTTCCTTATTTCTTCACTTACCAATAGCTGTCATTGTGTTCCTATAACATCCATTGTATTTTTAAAATTTGACATTATACACAGTTCAGAACGTAATTCAGAATGAAGTAGAATGCTTTAGTTATTTTCCATAAAACAATAGCTTTGATAGTCTTAAGTTGATCTAGAACTTGAATTTCTGCCTGGATTCAATGATAAACAGTAATGAACACATCGTATTTTAGAGGGAACAAAAAATGTTCTTATATTAAAAGTAATTGGAGAATAATTGGGTAAAGATAAAGAACCACTGGTTGTATTATGGATTGCAGTAGGATAATTAAGTTTGTTAGACCAAGTATACAAAATGAGGTTTTTTGTTTGTGTATTTTATACGAAAACAGGGCATTGTTTTTGTTTCTGTGTGGAATGTGGTTGCATTGTCTCAATGAAATTGGAATTAAAATTGTTTGGTATTACTTTTATTCTGATTTTTCAAGATATTTTAGCAAAGTGGACAGCCACTAGAGTTTCTTCTTAGTAGTAGATAGTTCCGAATTTGTAATAGTTCCACTTCCAATTTTTGACTTTATAGAAGGTATAAAAATAGATCCGTATAACCTTTTCGTTTTGTACTTTCAACAAATTACATGAAATAGTCAACACTTTATCATATAATAGGTCTGTACTAGGTGATTTTGTAAGTCTGCTAAGCATGTTAATGGTAGAGTAGGCTTGGCTAAGCTATGAGGTTCACAAAGAACCTCATACTTAACAAAAGAAGTAGGACACCTGCACTCTGCCAACCACAAAATATTCAAAGAAATTAAAAGAAGAACTAAACAAATACAAAGTTATACTGTGTCTCTGGGGTGGCAGACTTAATGTTAAGATTGTGATATTCTCAAATTGATCAACAAATTCAACACAATCCCTATGAAAACTCCAGCTGGTGCTTTTTCTTTTCTTCCTTTCTTTCTTCCTTCCTTTCTTCCTTCCTTTCTTTCTTTCTTTTTTTTTTTTTTTTTTGCTTTGCAGAAATTGACACGCTGATCCTGAAATTCCATCAGTAACCAAGATAATATGATACTAGGAGAAGGATAAACATACAGATCAATGGAATAGATTTGATAGTCCAGAAATAAACTTATACATTTATGATTGATTGATTTTTACAAAGATGCCAGGATGATTCATCAAGGGAAAAACAGTACTTTTAATACGGTAAATGGTGCCGTGACACCTAAATATCTACATGCCAGATAATGAAATTGGATCCTTACTTCACATTCTGTACAAAAAATTGGCTCAAAATGGATCAGGCTTAAATGTAAGAGCTGAAACTCTATAGGCTAAATATTCATGACTTTGAATTTGGCAATGGTTTCTTAGACATGACTCCAGAAGCACAAGCAATCAAAGAAGAAATAGCTAATGTGGACTTTATTAAAATTAAGAACTTTTGTACAAGCTTGTTTTGGCAAAGAACTTCTGATAGTGTTATAGATTACAGTAGGATAATTAGGTTTGTCAGACAGGGCACAGAATAAATAAATTTTATTTGTAGAAATGGAGAGAACCTCAATCCAAACTATACCCACCTACAGGCTATCTCCTCTCTCATACCAGTGACATCTTTGACTGATAGCCTTTTTCTCTCCCTCTCTCCCTCTCTCCATCTTTCCCTCTCTTCCTATTTCCCTCTTTCCCACTTCCTGTTCCTCTCTCCGTTTCCCTCTCCCACTCCCCTTTCCCTCTTCTCCCTCTTCCCTCCCTCCAGCACTCCCTCCTCACTTCCTTTCTTTGCTCCTTTCTGTCCCCCTTCTTCTCTCCATTTTCTCCCCCCTCCTTTGTTCCTTGTTAGTAATCATGTCATTGTAATTCTTCTGATTCTCCAAGAACTGGGCTTGCAAGGTGTTTGTTTGTTTTTAAATTACCTTAAGGCATGAACAGTAGTTCCTTCTCACATGCATAAAACTTTATTTTTGGAGGCCTGGGAACAGTATCAACTTCAAGGAGCAGAGTAGAGAATTTTGGGAGATAGCTGTCAAAACTGAGTTAGCTGATAAGCATCCATGGCTTTTTGACTGTCTGTTTCGTGGCATCAAATACAATAAATTGCCTGTTAGTGTTGGAACGGGGCGAGAACATAGTGTAATGCAGCAGTCCTGTTCATACTGTAATTTTTTTGTGCAACTGTGCTTGTTTTATAGAAATTATCTTAATATTCTGCTACTGAAAAGAGTAGCATAAACGCACAGAATTGAAATTAGATGGCTCCTGGCACAGTTTGTAGTTCAACCTATATAATGATGGCTCACGTCAGTGATGTCTTTGACTGGTAGCTTTCTTTAGCTACCAGTTGGCCAGTTCTGGTAGTAACAATGTAGTGTTAAAGAAATGGATATGATGTTGAGCCAAAATTTCAGCTCTGCCTCCTTGTGTGACTTTGGATGAGTACTGATCATTTTGGCTCTTATGTGCTTCATTCACGAAAAGGACCAAATACTATCTACCTCACAGGGTTATTTCGACTGTTGAATGAAATAACATACATTAAGAACTGATAGAGCCACTGGTACATGGAGATACTTGCTAAAATGTTAGGTTGTTTTCCCTCCCCCAGTACAGTGAAGAATGTCTTTTGTGTCAGAAAGCTTGGCTCTTAGACAGTTTTCACAGCTTTAGCCTGATATTTTTCTTCTATTTTGATTTTTGCTTTCCTTTACTAAGCAGTTATTTATTGAATATCTGTTTTGTAGTCACTATAGTAGCTACTGAAACCATAGGGGTCAGTGGAGCAGACTTGATCCTGTCTTTTCTTGAGTTTATAGTTTTGGGAGGGGCATTTATTCATATAAGTACTTAGTTACAATTGTAAATACATATTTCCCTGAGGAAATAATGGTAGTGCTTGAGACATAAAGGATGAATAGATACTTAGTAAGGAGAAGTGCTTGGGATGAAAACTAGCAAGGGATAGTAAGATGATAGTATGTGTGAAAGCCCTGAAGCAGAAAGGAATTAGGAGCTGATCTGTACAGAAAGATCTGGTCTTGGAAGCTTAGTGGGAAAGAGAATGAGGGTGGAGTAGAGGAAGAATAAGATTAGGCAGGGTCTTCTAGACCATATTAAATGCTTGGATTTTAAGAATAGTGATAACTGGTACAATTATATTTGTGTTTTAAAAGATCTCTGTGATAAAAATTAGGAAATTGGATTAGAGAGAAATACAAATGCCTGCTGAGTCAATTTAAGGGGCTTTTACAAAGCTTAGGTTAAAGATAGTAATGGTTATTAGGGAAAGAGATAAATTTTGATGTGTTTGGTTTTAAAAAAAAGTCAACATGGCTCACATTTTTAATCCTAGCTAGTCAGTAGGCCCAGGGCAGGAGGATTGCAAGTTGGAGGCCAGCCTGGGCAATTTAGTGAGCTATTGTTGAAGAAATTTTAGGGGAGGTGCGCTGAGGATATAGCTTAAGGATAGAGAGAGCATTTGGCTAACATGGGTGAGGCTCTAGGTTTGAGCCCTAACCTGGTTGAGGTTAAGGATGGGTATGTGGAAGAGTTGGGGTCTTGACAGACTTATGGGACACTTAGGTTGAGTAGTTGAGAATATAGTTGGAAATAGAGGGCCAATTTTAGGTTAGCTGTGTAGCTCCGGTGGTCACACAGTGTTTGTTGTTGGCCCAGGCTTTTTAGTAGGCCTGTGATCCAAGTTCCTGTGATAAAACTTCCCCGGAAAAGTGAGCTCGTTGGCAACTCACTCGAGTCCTCTCCTGTCTCTCAGGAGCTCTCTTTCTCTCTCTCAATAAATTTCCTACTCTTAACCTCCTTTGTTCCTTAGAATTCATTCTTCGA
>PVJO010029026.1:0-17343 GCA_004026905.1 Hystrix cristata | reverse complement strand
CTCTCTCTCTCTCTCTCTCTCTCTCTCTCTCTCTCTCTTATGTGCACATGTGAGCCAGAACAGCTGAATCATAAGATCTTACCACTGGTAAGTCTCAGATCTACATGAAGATTGACTAATCTAAAAATATAATGAATATATTTAAAAATATTAGAAGAATGTAATCAACGATTTCAGTAAAAATGAATTTTTCCCACATTATTTTGGTGGTGTTATTCCATTTTCAAAATTTTAATCCTGAATGTGCAAAAGTGAGAATAAATTAAAAGAAATTACTGAATTAAGCCAGGCCTAATGGCCTGACCTAGAACGCTAACTACAAAACTACCTAATCAAACCACGTGTGGTGGCCCATACCTGTCAATTGCTCTGAGTGACAAGACCAACCTGAGCTACACAGTAAGTTCAAGGCTAGCCTGAACTAAGTGAGACCCCGTCTCAAAAAAAAAAAAAAAATTGCTAAAGCAAATTATAGTTATCTGAATTTTTCCAGTTCCTTCAATAAAGGACTCTCACTGAAATAATCTCTGATAGGAATTTACTAAATGCCTGTAATGAAAGCAAAGCAAATTTATTACTTCTATTTCCTAAACAAGTCTAATTTTAAGAAAAGTTGTTAATTTCTACTTATATGACTTGATCCCCTTCATCAAAGAACTGATTTAACCCCTCAATATTTGAACCCGCTCCTTAGTCCTTTGATATTTGAAGACATACATTTTTTCTAATTGTCAAGCCTATTGATTTCTAGCTAACCAAATTTGTTTCTTTATCTGTTTCACCACATGGCAGAGATTCCAGACTTTCTTCATCTTAATGACCACTCTCTCATCAGCATAAATACAGTGGATTTTTGCTGATAGCTATGACTCTTCTCACGCCTGCACATACATCATTATATTTGGCCTAACCTTATCTTGGTGTTTTCAGCAACATAGCTCACTGTTCACAGGTACTCAAGTGAAATGAGTCCCCAGAAGAAAAACTGCTGGTTATCAAAACCACTTATGTTATAAAACAGGAATATGGAGTTCTTGAAAGAGTAAATGACATTAACTTAATGGCAGAAGTAGACCCACAATGCAGGTCTTCCAAATACTAAGGCTTCCAACACATCAAATTACACTTTGACATAAGAAGTAGCAATGCAAATACTCAAAGTTTGAAAATAGAAGACAAATGTAGAAAAAAAATCTTTAAAAAATTTTCTTCAACTATACCTCTTGGTTTTTGGTGAGATTACTAATTTTTTTTTTTTTTAGTACCGGGGATCGAACTTATCAGGGCCTTGTGCTTGCAAGGCAAGCACTCTAACCACTGAGCTAAATCCCCAGCCCAAGATTACTAATGTTTAATGTATTAATCATCTTAGTTTTTTGAAAAACACATATAAGACCCCATAATAAAAACATTTTTGCATTTTTAAAAAAGCAAAAAGGCACAACAACATTCTTAGTGCAATATAACCTACTTACAGTATAACTTTAATTTTAAAAAACATATGAATAACTGGTTAACTTATGTAAAAATATACCTTGCAAAAATGTTTTGTGACGATAGACTTGCTGTCATACATAACATTATGATTTGAAATGTAAAAGCTACATGAGCGCATGCAAACATAAAACTAATTTGTTAGTATATACAGAGCTGAAAGGTCAAATCATTCAACATCGAGCCGTTAATATGTAAGTAATTAAAACCAAAATATCTGCCACTATGGGTCTGGTGATAAAATATACAAATAAGTCTACTAAACAAAAAGAGCTAAATGAAGTTTAAAAAGCATGAGGATTCTGATGAGTTTCAAGCACTGACTGCAAGAACATTTACCAAACTTCAAGGGTTAGGTGAAATTTAGCACTAAGGGATGGCACTGTGAGCAAGCAGCACGAATGAACACACACTGTCGAGCTCCGGGTGACAGCCAGCTCTGACTACCCAGGGAAGGCTCCCCCCATTACAGAGGCACTGGTACGCTGCCCTCTGTACCTGGCACGTCCTGGGGGAGCTCAGATGCCACCTTCTTCTCTGCCATGGTGCTGCTATCAGGGGTTTCTGGGAGACACCCCACAGGGCTCCTCCCTTCAGAGGAACTAGGCTCTTCTGAAGAAGCATGTGTTGTGTTGTCGCCAAGATTTGCTGACACAGAGTTACCTTTATCCCCAACTTCTGCTGGCTCTACAGCAAAATGCACAACAAAACTTTAAAGATATTTTTTAAAATTGCTTTTGGACAAATGGCCACATTCAAGCAACTACTAAAAATGATCAATCACCAGAAAATCTGCTTCTATTTGATGGCCATTTAAAAGCAATTAGATTTTAGGAAGTTTTTGCAACAGGTAATCCAAAGATTATTTAAGAGTACTAATATATTAAAACTGTTTAAATAATAAAAAATGAACATACTTTACCACGTGCAAGTATATATTCTTGTATAAATACAGTAATATTTCACCAACAAATTTCACGGGGAACAGCAACTTCTTAGGAGTGGAAGTACAGACAAAAGCATAACATTATCACAGATCTATCACTACCAAACATTCTTGATAGCTGTTACCCATGTTACAAGGGAAGAGTATTCTAATCTCCTTAGAAACAAAAAGCTGAGATATGCAGTAAAAATTTTTGCTTTCATTTTGCAAATAAATTGGTGAGTTCTTAAATAGTGCTAATAAAATACTTCTTTTTAACCAAGTAATTCTTTTACCCTCAGATCTTTGCTCTGGATCATCATCTGGTGATTTATCATCACTGTCTTTCTCAAGGGACTGGTCTTCAAACTCTTCTCTGCTTTTCTCAGTATCTTTACTGCTGTTATTCTCAGTCTCATTCTTGTCCTTTTCTATTTCTTCTGGGCTTTTAACATTGTCAATGTCTCCCTTTTTGGCTCTTACGGATTCCAAAATTTCTTCTATAATGGAAACAAATTTTAAAATTTTATTTCTGTAAATAATCAACTATAACAGTACTATAATATCATTTATTAGTTTTAACATTATGGAGAAAAGTTAAATATTTTAAAAGCATAGAATAATGAAAAAAATCAAGATCATAAACACAATTTTTTTAATAGAATTCAACCAATCTGTGGTATCTTCATTTCTAGAAAATACATGTTAATTACAGATTTGACTTTTTTAAAAAAAGAGAAAAAAGGCATACAAGTCTATTCAAATTGACACTTGATATAGATCCTTTGCCACAGAAACTACAAACTGGCCTAGACTCGGTTTAAGCAGCACAGTGCAAGAATTAAACATTTAGAGACCCAGGAGCCAGTACAGATCTGACTTGAATCTCCTCTGCATCCTGATCAAGCTACCTAGCCTCCCTGGATCTGTATATTCTCAAGCATAAAATGAGCACAAAGGACCATTTGCAGAGAACTTTTCTCTCTTAAGTCCCATAACTATTCTGAAAGTCTCTAGATCCCTAAAGGTGCTAACCTTCTTTCAACTTAGGCAGAGTTCTACAACAGCTCGGTAGACACCACAGGACACAGAAAATGCCACAGGGTCTGACCACAGGGTAAGTCAGCACGGACACATCAATGCTAACTATAATCTACAACTATCATTATTTTCTTGCTCAAATTGTGCCAGCATTGGTCACTGGGAGCTCTGCAGAGTACTGTGTCCTTTTCACATGTCTCATCTAGCCATTCACTCATTCAGCACTACAATGTGCATTATAATGTGCTCCATGCTACTTTGCATTTTCCCTGCCCCAGTCCTAGAATCTCCTACCTCTCTAAGGTTCGCTGATTGCAGAATGGTTAGAAGTCATGATTTGTATGCCAGGTATACTTGTTACTCCTGAACTATTGCTGTTTCTAGGCTTTCTTAGACAACACAGCTAGAAAATACCTGTCTGTATTCTAACCCATACATAACAGATGTATATTATTCGTGTATTTACCTGCGCTATGTGGCTCTCTCTCTCTCTCTCTATATATATATACATATATCTCCACATGGGAGTATCTTCCTGTGGTTCATTAGCCCCTTGCTAATTTGTAATTATTTTCTTTGACAGTAAGAAACCTAACTCATTATCTGCAGTATACCTAGTTATTTGTTCAATCCTGGTGCAAGTTTTAGAACTGTTAAAAATTATCCCCAAGAGAAATAAGCTTACTAAATACACGACAATGTTTAGGAATAAGAAGAAACATTTGTAATGCCATGTGTGTCCATGGTGCTCCTTTTTAGATTTTGGATTTATTTACATTTCCATTAATTGTTCTCTACCTTTCATTTTGGTCAATTATTTCCTAAATTGTAGATATCTAGCCTGTTTCTTAGGATAGAAAAAAGAATTGTAGGGGGGTGGGGGTGGAATACCTAGTGGTAGAGCAGTTCCTAGCACATGAAAATACCTGTCTGTATTCTAACCCTTACATTCAATCCCTAGCACCACAAAACAAAACAAACCAAAAACAAACAAAAACCCCCCACAAACAACACCTTATAAATCATCAATAGGAAACAGTGTTCTTTTTAGTAAAATGATTATATTTGAGCTGGAGGATTCCCTATTCCACTCTCTTTCATCTTTCCTAATCCGAATTACTGTGAGAATTCCGAGTCTAGCCATGCATGGTGGCACATGTTTGTACATAATCCCAGTACTCGGGAGGCTGAAGGAGGATTGTTGTGAGTCTGAGGCGAGCCTGAGTTACATAGCATGACCCTGTCTCAAAAAAAAAAAAAGAAGAATTCACAGTCTAAACCAAGTGTGGAAGTGTGGTGGCATACACCTGTAATCCCACCACTGTGTTAGGCTGAGGCAGGAAGACTGCAAACTTGAGCCCAGCCTGGGCATTTAAGTAATTTAGCAAGACCCTGTTTCAAAAATTTTTTTTAAAAGGGTGTGGAAAAGGAACAGAGGGACAAAAGAAATAAGAAACAAAGCTTTTGTAAATAGGAAGGGAGGAGGGGATGAAGGGAGGGGAGGGGAATGGGAAAAAAAGAAGCAACAAAATATATCATGTACAGGTACAAATCCGCTATGATGAATGCTATCACTATGTACATCTAAAACATACCATTAAAATAAAATTTAAAAATAAATTAAGAAAAAAAAAAAAAAAAAGGCTGTGGATGTAGCTCAGCATGAAGGCCTTGGAGTCAATCCTCAGTACTGCAAAAAAGTTCAGAGACCAGAGTGCTCACCTAGCAGGCTCTAGGTTTGATCCCCAGCATGGCAAAAAAAGAAAAAACAAAAAAAGAGCCAATGATTATATGAACATCTAAAATAGTTACAGGACAACTGTGGCAATGTGAAATAATATGTATGTAATGTTTGTGGTTCAGATCTCACCATTTAAATCATACAGTTCACCTTATCTAAATTAAAAATAAAACACACTGTTAGGAGCAAAAAAAGGTCATTACTTTTAAAGTCTGCACAGAATACAGCTGTCAGGATGAAAAAAGAGCAATAATGTTTTTCTCTGTAAAAAGGAAGGTATGGGCACTGGGGGGCTGAAGCTCAGCTCAGTGGTAAAGCATTTAGCTAGTATGCCTGAGGCCCCTGGTTTGATTCTTAGCATCACAAAACAAACAAAAAAAGAAAGCTGATTGCATTTGGAGATAGATTCACTTTTCACTGCATATCCTTTTGAACTACATAAATTTTTTTTAAAATATCATATGTATTTACAGTAGTACCCCATTTTACAAACTTAATTTGTTTTATGGGGAAGATGGCTACATTTGTGTTTGTGTGGGGAAGATGGCCATGGTTTTGTCACCTGGTGTGAGGCAAAATTTTGCCAAAAGCTTTTGTTTGCAAACAGAAGCATTCATGAGTGAAGGTATTACTGTATTACTTTAAAAAGAGAGAGAGGGGCATATGCCCATAATCCCAATAATTGGGAGGCGGAAGCAGAAGGATCTCTGCAAGTTTGAGGCCAGCTTGGGCTACATAGTGAGTTCAAGGACAGCCTGAACTACATAGGGAGACCCTGTCTCAAAAAAAAAAAGAACTAATTTTAACAAATAAATAAAAAGCGGAGGTTGGGGATGTAGCTCAGTGGTACAGTCTACCATCTAATGTCCAAAAGCTCTGGCTCAATCCACAGTACCAACAAAATAATAATTGTACTAAACATAATAAAAAGAAAATCAAAGAGTTGAGCAACAAAATAAGGTAGTATTGAATTATAACCTAACATACATTTAGGTTGAATTATAACCTAAAGTATATTTAGGATATACGTGAGTCTATCCTGATAGAAATACATGATTGAACAGAGAAGAAACAAATGTACTGTGCAGAAAAACTCCAAATAATCTGCGTAGATGCTGTCCCTTAAAGGAGGCAGAGCACAACTCCCCACGCTGTCTAAGTGTGGCTCAGGTCCAGTGACCTGACTCCACAAAGCAGAGTGCTGAGGAGCAGAGGAGATGGGGTGGGGGATGGGAGCGGTACAGTGGAGAAACCTGACCAATGCTACCTCAACCAGGTGACAAGATTAACATCCTAAGTCATGACAAGAGCACTGCCCTTGGTATGGTAATGACAATGGATCCCACCTCTGTAGTCTTCCTTCTTGAAAGCCAGACCCCCAAGCTACATGACACAACAACATGAGAAAAACCCACTGGCGGCACTCTCCAAAATCCTGACCAGGACTCCTCAAAACTGTCAGGTCAGCCAAAATAATGAAACTATGAGAAACAGGCAGCCTAGAGGAAGGCATGATGACTAAACATAATGTGGTGTACCTTAGGTGAGAGCATAAGACAGAGGGACATTAGTTAAAAAATAAATCTGAATAAAGTATGTATTTTACTTAATGTCAATGCATCAATATTGACTCATTAGCTCTGAGAAATGTGTCACAATAGCGAGATGTTAAAGGGTTTGTGGAAACTCTGCATTACCTTTGTTACTTTTCTTTTTTTCTTTTTCCTTTTGGCAGTGCTGGGTATAGAATCTATGGCATGCTAGGCTAGCACTTTACCACTAAGCTATGCAACTTTTCTATAAATCTACAAGTATTCTAAAAGTAAAGGTTTTATTCTTTAAAAAGAAAGCAAAGCATAAATTCAGAGAGAATAACATTCCTTTTTCTTGTTTGTCTTTTTTTTTTTTTTTTTTTTTGAGACATGATCTCTCAATGTAGTTCAGTCTGGCCTTGAATTCACACGATCCTCCCGTCTCAGCCTCATGAGTGCTGGGATTACAGGAGTGAACCATCATGCCTGGTGAGAATATAATTTCTTATAATTAAAAGCAGAACTGTGGTTGGGGAATATAGTTCAATGGTAGAACGCTTGCCTAGCATGTGAGGCCATAGGTTTATTCCCCAATACCAATAAACAAACAAACAAATCAATAAATAAAATAGGGAAATGACCAAACTAAGAAAACACTAAAATGTATAGCATCACTAACTTACTTAAGAGTGAAGTTATCTTGGGAAAACAAAATACAGAGAATTAAAGTAAAACATAAGTAACTTGAACTTTTAATATATGCTCAAACTCTGTAGAGATTTCAAATTTAACAAAAATAAAATGAGAAAAGCTCCCCTCACCATTAGCTGCGGCTAGAAAGGATTTGTTACTGCCCCGGGCCTTATTGGTCAGGTCTTCTGTTATGTCCATGTGCCGATGGATTTCTTCACGCATTTCTTCAAGAATTTTGCACAGTTCTGCTTCCCAGTAATCTTTGTCTAGACAGTCTATTAATTCTGCAAGCTGGACCTTTGTGCTATAGTACCAGATTTTCTTTGCGTTTTCATTTTCTGTATCTTCTTCTCTGTTGTGAAAAGGGGGAAATGTTAGACACGATGCCAGTTGTTTCACAATTTTATCTAACCAGTGAAAATACGTAACACAAAATTTATGTGCTCAATATATATATAAACACAATCATGCTCATGTTACAAGCACATAAGTGATTCCCTCTGGTCTTATTAAAACTCAACTTACTTTTTTTTTTTTTTGGTGCCAGGGATTGAACTCAGGGCCTTATGCTTGGTAGGCAAGCACTCTAACCACTGAGCTAAATCCCCAGCATCAGCTTACTCTTATTTCATTTAAACAACCTCTAATTATTTTGAATTCATAATCCACAGCATCTTAGGATAAAATAATCTGGGACCAGCGCAGCAAGAGCAATATTATATAGTAAAGAAGACTATCTAAAATCATGACACACAAAAAGATGATCTCAAAATTCACAGCCAGGTGACAGTACTTGGTGGACAGTTCAGTGACACCTCGATCAACTCTAAGATCATCAATGTAACAATGTGATGAGAATTTAACCTGAGTCCATCAGAAATGTTTAACTATGCTCAGTATGTGGGAAGCAGAGAGCAGGTTCATGTTGTAATACAGTTTAGGCATATTTCCATCAAATCACATAATTGCTTTGCTAAACTTCTGGTCCTCGAAGGAATCATCTCAATCAAGCAACAATGTCTCATCTCTTCTTTCCTTAAACACAGTCAAAGCTCAAATTGGAGAGAAGAGGAACAACTAACTTCCTTTGTGACTAAATTCTTCTGAGGTGACTTTTAAGAGAGTTAGAATCTTCAACGGGGATGGTCACTAATTTTTTTTTTTAAAGGCAGATTAACGCCTAGGACAAGTCTTGAGTCTGGTCTTGCAGTTTCCTCGATGGCAAACTACGGAGCTCAAAGAATTGGGCTTTAAGAAAAGATGTGGCTTTGAATAGGTTCAGTTACTTGAGAGCTGTGGACATGGAGAAGACTCCCCTCTCTGAGCCTCTCAGCCATTTCATTCACCTCACTTATAAAATGGAGACACAGCAGTATCTGCCTTGAGGTCACTGCAAAACTTGAACGTATTAAAGTGTCACAGTGCCTGGGCACATCAGTGACCAATATATATTAAATATTATTACTATTAAATTAGTAAAAATTTTGAAGAATTCCAGGAATTCCTGAAGACAGAAGGGCCACATTAAATCATAGATCAGTAATAGAAAGTTAAAATTACCCAAAATTTAAAAGAAAAAAATTGCACAGAAATTTCTGAAAATCTTTTAAGAAATCTATTCTAGATTTCACTCTCTACTGGGTATTTCTACAGATGTCCTATGACTGAGTGATGACAGCAGACTTATTCAAATCTACCAGGTTAAAGATACCTAGTTTCCACAACAAATATTCATAATAAGCTCTTAAAACACGTTGTATCAGAACAGAAAGTACTTAGTGAACTCTGGCTAATGTCTAACAGTTACAGAATAGTGGCATTATTCTTTTTTTTTTTGTAGACAGTCTATGTAGTTCGGATTGGTCTTGAACTCACTATGTAGCCCAGGCTGGCCTCAAACTCAGGGTGATCCCCCTGCCTCAGCCTCCCGAGTGCTGGGATTACTGGTCTATGCCACCACGCCTGGCTTAAATTTCTCATTTTTAAGCCACTCTGGTGTTTTTTGTTCTTTTGGTACTGGGGATCGAAATCAGGGCCTTGCGCTTGCTAGGCAAGCACTCTAACCACTGAGCTAAATCCCCAACCCAGCTCTGGTGTTTTGTTATAGCAGCCCAAGAAACTCCCAAATGTTGGTACAATAAGTCCTCAATTTAAGTACGAGTTCCATTCTGGGAGAACGTTTGTAATCAGGATTTGTTCCAAAGTCCAACAAAATGAGTCTTACATCTCTTTGACACAAATATGCAATGTGAAGCATAAAAAAAAAAAATGCAAGATCTGTTCATACCTGTGAAAGCTCACAACTAAAATGTTCACAAGTATAGCCAAAAGTTTTAGTTTGCTTTTTACTTGTTTTAGGTGGTGGGAAGGAAGAGAACTAAATGTGCAAAATTAGGGACCCATGCCAAAAGAGTTTAAACTTTAAAAGCAAATGGAAGTAGCTGGTCATAGTGGCACATGCCTATAATCCCAGCATTCAGGAGGCTGAAACAGGATCACTGTGAGTTCAAGGCCAGTCTGCCCTGCATATAAGACCCTATCTCAACATCCCCTCCCTCTCAAAAAACAAATGAAAGTAAGTGAAAAGTTTTTCGACTTAGGGGAAAAGCAGACATCACCAAAACTGCTGTTTTAAAAATCATCCAGGTACTGAGGTTGGGGATTTAGCTCAGTGGTAGAGTACTTGCCAAGCAAGGGCAAGGCCCTGAATTCGATCCCCAGCACCTCCCCTCCCCACCCAAAAAAAATCATTAGGTACTGAAGAGAGAACAGAATCAGAGGACAGGAGGCTGGGCATGGTGGCATATGCCTGCAATCCCAGCACTTGGGAGGCTGAGGCAGGAGGATTGTCGTGAATTCAAGGCCAGCCTGGACTACAGTGAGTTCAAGGCCAGCCTCGACTACATAGTGAGACCCTGACCTCAAACCCCCCTGGCCCCCTCAAAAAAGAATCAGAGGGCAGAAGAAGGAGAACTACCTATAGACCAGTCTGGAGATGGTATTGGCTTATATTACAGTAGGGACAGAGAGAACAGACAGAAACTGATTAAATATTTAAGGAGTACTTAGAAGGTATAACGAACAATATATGACAGTGATGGCAAACCTTGCAGAGCTTTCAATGATACAAACAGCCCACTGTGGCTCACAGATTTGCCATCACAGATATAGGACACAAGATTATTCTCAGGTTTCTAGTTTGAGCAGCTGTAAGATGGTGATCCCATTTACTGAAATGAGAATATGATGAGTGCCACTTTTGACATGTTATCTTTGAGGTGCCTACAATGTGGACATGTCCAAGAAGCTGCTGGATATACAGAACTGGATGCGAGCAGAGGGATTCAGGCACAGGTTTGATGGCAACTAAAGCCAGTAATAGCTACAATGGAGAGATGTGGATATAAAGTTGTATAAGTTTAAAGGCATAATTTAGTTCATTCAAAAAATTAAAAAATAGGGGTTGGGGATTTAGCTCAGTGGTTAGAGTGCTTGCCTTGCAAGCACAAGGCCCTGAGTTCAATTCCCAGCACCAAAAATAAATAAATAAATAAATAAATAAATAAATAAATAAATAAAAAAAAATACAGAGTTTTTTTTTTTTTTTGGTACCGGGAATCGAACTCAGGGCCTCATGCTTGCAAGGCAAGAACTCTAACCACTGAGCTAAATCCCTGGCCCAAAAATACAGAGTTTTTAAGTGTTGTCTTCAAGGTAATTTTATTCAAAATAGTGACAAGAGAAGGTCATTAATCTAGTCTGGCAATTTCTTCTTTACCAAAGATCCTACAGAATGAATGCAACATTTAAGAAAAATCAAGAGGTAGGCCCAGTGGCATACACCTGTAATCCTACCACTGGGGAGAATAAGGTAGAAGGATCACCGAGAGTTCACATAGTGAGTTCAAACCCAGACTGAACTACATAGTAAGATCCTGTCTCAAAAACAAAACAAACAAAGCAAGCGCTCAGAAATAGTGTACATTTAACAAAAAACATTACAGTATCTTTCTGCCCCAGTTATGAGCAGTAGCCCTAACAGCAAAAATAATACAAGTTGCAAACTTCTCAAAATGATGGTTTACTGTAATCCCAGCACTCAAGAGGCTGAACCAGGAGGATTGCCATAAGTTTAAGGCCAGACTTGGCTACACAGAGAGACCCTGTCTCAAAAAAACAAAAAAACCCCCAAAAAAATAAAAAACAAAAAACAAAAAGACGATAGTTTGGAAACTACAGTATAAAATTGGGTATTGGAGGACAGGCATGATGGTATAATCTCAGGATTCAGGAAGCTGAAGCAAGAGAATCACAGCAAGTCTTAGGCCAACCTGGGCTACATACTGAGTTCAAGGCCAGCTTGAGCTACACAGTGAGACCCTGTGTCAAAACAAACAAAAAAACGTTGCTTTGGGCTATCATTATTTTTACTAAATTATCACCTACAAGTTCTACTTGCAGGTCTCTAAAACTAAGGCCTCAAGCACTGATACTGTGTAGTAGGCCTTAAAGATGTCAAGGCTCATGTAAATGTGGACAAAGTACCTCTGGTCTCTGTGGCCTAAAAAGGCAGCTCAGGGAAAGAAAAAGCCAGTGAGGATGAACACCCAAAGGGCTGGAGAAGCAGGACAGGAACAAAGCACAGCAATGGGAGAAGAGGAGCATACACTCCACTTTCACTTATTTTCTAATCTGTTCACAGTGATTCTGAGGACTATGAGCTCCTTTTGGGAGGGGACTGGAGACCAATGAACACACCTGTTAACTGCTAAAGGTCTATAGACAAGACAAACACCAGGCTCACTAACACATTCTGTGACTGAATTTTCACTTACACTGACAATGCAGCATTAATCTTCAACCTAAAATATGGTTACAGGCCATTTTGGTCACGGCCTGTGACAAAGGTTTCCATGCCGCTATCTCCATAGCAAGATGCCAACCACCCCCCCACCCCACAAAAGACACAATGGACACATGACCAGACATTTGGGCAATAACTGGGCAAGAAAAAATACTACAGATTTTTAAAAAAATAATTGATCAAAATAAAAAGTCAAAATATTCACTTAAAACATTGTATTTTTAATACTAGTTTCTGGATTAATATGACAACTCTAACTCTACCCCCTCCTGAAATCTTAAAACTATGCTAAAGAAACAGGTTTTTTTTTGTTTTGGTTTTTATTTAACTTTTTTGCAGTAGTAGGGATTGAACATAGGGCTACTATGTGTTAAGCAAGTGTTCTACCACTTAGCTATACCCCCAGCCCTAAAGAAAACTGAACCAAGAAACCCCAATTCCAAACAAAAAGAAGCTGAGAACCATTCCCAATTCCTCAAAAGGCACCACAGATGAGGGGAGGATGGGACACAGAGACTGGCTGTGGGCTATTTAAGGAGCAGATCCTGAGGCTCTCTGGACTGGGAGACACCAGGCTCAGGTGTGAACAAAGGTATCATTCAGAAAATTGAGGCTTTAAGTGACACAGGAAATGCTGTATGCACGACAGATGCAGCCCCCTTCCAGCACCTGGCCCACGAGAACTGCAAAAGGCTTCTCTCAGCCCACTAGCCAGCTCTAGAGGAGAGAGTTAAAGATCCAGACGATGGGGAATCCTCAATAAAAGACAAGGAAAGTCATTCTATCGTTAAACTCAGAACTGTTCAGGCCTATCCACTTGTTTAGAGCTTCCATCATCTGTGTAGTTCTACGAGGTTAATCAGGAGCAAAAAATTAAAAATTAGTTAGTTTGAAGATAAAAGAGAGACCAAAACAAAGAACAGGAAAGAGCAATTTAGAAAAAACAGACTATAGGGCTGGGGATTTAGCTCAGTGATTAGAGTGCTTGCCTTGTAAGCACAAGGGCATAACATAAGTTCGATCCCCGGCACCACCAAAAAAAAAAAAAAAAAAAAAAAAAAAAAAAAAAAAAAAAAAAAAAAAAAAAAAAAAAAAAAAAAAAAAAAAAAAAAAAAAAAAAAAAAAAAAAAAAAAAAAAAAAAAAAAAAAAAAAAAAAAAAAAAAAAAAAAAAAAAAAAGAAAAAACAGACTATAAAACAGAGAGGAGAAAAACCCTAAGATCCTCAGAGTGTTAAGATAAAATACTATATCCGTGAAACAAAAACAGGATTTTTAAATTATTTTTTAAAAGGAGGATTGTAAGAACAAAAGAGCTCTTAGAAAATAAAAATATGGAAAACTACGGTACAAAACGCAAAGACTAAATACTGTACTTGGTTTGGAAGGCCAAAATAAGGAAATTTAGAAAAATTAAGCAACACACACACACCCCAAAAAGGAAAAAAAGACAAAGTAGCAAATTGGAGAGAAAAGATAAGAAAATCAGAAGACCAAAAGAGGAAGTCCAATCTCCAATAAAATAACACTCAAGATGAATACAAAATAGAAAAGGAGCTGGGGATTTAGCTCAGTGGTTAGAGTGCTTACCTTGCAAGCACAAGGCCCCAAGTTCGATCCCAGAACCAAGGAAAAAAAAAAGAAAAAAGAAAAGGAGAGGAGTCCTAAGGAGAGTTCTCACAACCAAGGAAAGGTCTTTGTGGCATTGTTGGTGGCAGTCTCCTATCTAGGAGGAGATAATCTCAACAGATTCAGGGTCATAGTCTGACCCAAGGGTTTCAAAGACCTTTTTCAGGCACACGTGGACACAGGAAAACACTAGATTTACTTTGGGCCATCAGGCAGGGTGAAAGTGTGGACTGAGCACTGGACAACATGTACAAGCCTGGTAGAGGGAACAGGCTGCTTTGTATTTTTTAAAATCTTCAAAGTTTTCTTCAAGTTCTCAGAAAAGGGACAAGGACAGTGAGCCATGCTCTTGCTGCTCCATTTCACATAGAGATATGATAAAAGTAAAAAGGTGATGCCAAAAATCCTAACACCAAAGTTAGAGTCCAAGTTACCTTAATGGGCTACGGAGTAATATAACCAAGGAAGGGGCATACTCCCCCAGGAACATTCTATTCCTTATCCTAGGCACTGAAAACAATGGTGTGCAGTTTGTGTCTTTCATACACTCTCCTATGTATTCCTTCAAGTTCAAAACCATTTAACTACAACACATTATTAAATTATAAAAATTTATACTACATCAGCAGTATAGCTTTGCTGGATCAATAACAAAGATACATACAAAAATTACAACCAGATTTACTTACATTATTAGTCTTCGGTTTAAGAACCAGTATTTCCTCCGACTTCTATCATATCCAATAGGCTCATGTCGAATATATGGTTTATTTTTTTGGATTTCAGCAACACAGTCAGTCACTCCAGGCACCTTGTGTGCTACACAGACTTCACACTGCCACTCGTCCTCTGGCACCTCCTCAAGAGGTGGCTTCACACATTCCAAATGGTAGACGGCCGAACACGTCTCACAGCAAAGCAAATCCCCAAGTTTGTGGCAAACCCTACAATGGTCGTCATACTGGATCACCCCTTCAGACATCAACTCCTCACGAGCAATGTTTGTCGTAAGAAACTGATCAACTAAGAACTGCAGAACTTTGATTTTATTCTCTACTGGTCCGTAAGGATAGTCCTCGGCTTCCTGGTAGGGAAGAACGTGGTGGTACTCCTTGTCGCTCTCACAGTACACGCGCAGCACCTCTGGCCATGTCATCCCATCTATGAAATACAGTGTGGAATTGACACTATCTTTCAGGTCAGCAGGCCCAAAAGTAGTATTGGAGGTGTCTTCCTCACGCAGAACTGCTTTCAGAAGCACGACGTGCATCTCTGCCATGAGTGTGCACTGCTCTTGGCTCACTAGAGCTGCACAGAAGTCCTCAAAGCGAAAAGGAGACAATCTTAAAACAGTGCCAAAGTTCCGCAGTACCTCATAAATGGCAATAACATTCATTATATGCTCGTTAGGCACCATTAAATCCTCAGAGGACTTGGGAAATTCAAGGGGCGGGATGTCTTTTTCTTCTAATATTGGAGAACGAGGCCGATGTACTCTTGGTTTTCGCCTACCTATAAATAGAGAAATATAATTACTAATTAATATATTACTTCACTTCTACGAACTTAGGGTTTCACAGTTTCTCCCATTTGAATGTATTCCTCAAAAAATAGATAAGCATACTTTTATTACTCTAATAATTTTCAAGTTAAAATAATACCAAGAATATGGATTGGGAGTGTTGCTCAGTGGTAAAACACTTGCTACTATGTACAAGGCCCTACTATCACAAAAACAAAACAAAATTAAAAAAAAACTAAACCAGGGTGATTTGTAAAAGATCTGATGAGAATACACAAGAAAAAACATCCACATGTAAGATGACCACATGGAGGGCAACAGATACCACACTGCATCAGCTGCAATATACATATCCATCAACCTAACCGGAAGTTACCAGTGTAGACCCCTTCACTTCCTGAGGAGTGCCAGAGTGAAACACAGGTTCCGAGCAGAGAACAGAGACAAAAAGCAAAGTAGAAAGTAAGAAGGACCTGGGCATGGTGGCGCACATCTGTAATCCCAGCACGTGGGAGGCTGAGGCAGGAGGACTACTGTGAGTTCAAGGCCAGCCTGGGCTACATAGTTGATTCAAAGTCAGCCTGAACTACATCATAAGACCTTGTCTGAAAAAATAAAAACAAACAAAAACAAAAGGGAGGAGAGGAGGTTCAATGCTGGGAAGAAAAAAACTGTCTTTTCTAGTTAACAGGGAAGAGACTATTCCCCAATTCTTATGTGATGCCCAGGTGCATGCGCGCGCGCGCGCACGCGTGTGCATGTGTGTAAATATATAAAACATTTGAGACTTTAGTTTGTAGTATTTATATATATCTTTTTTTTTTTGGTGCTGGTGATCGAACTCAGGGCCTTGCGTTTGCAAGGCAAGCACTCTAACCACTGAGCTAACTCCCCAGCCATATTTATATATATCTTTTTTAATCTTCTGAATAAGTCTACTTGAGGTATTATAATCAGTCCTGCTTTATAAGTAAGAAAACTTCTCAAGAAGTTATTCCTAACCTGCCTGTATTGCTATTATTACACTGTCCAATGATATCTGCAGAATAGTAAACACATTTCTAATTTTCGGAAGTAATTTTAATGATATCGATTAACACGAAATTAATTTTTGTTCAGCTGAATTTATAAACTATGTGTTTGGATTGCTGGTAACCTCTTTAACTGCTCCCTCTATATCCTCTCCACTTTCTCCCATTATCTGCAAACAAAAGTGCTAAAGTGGTACATCCACTTGGAGAAAAAAACATATATATATGTTTTGCCCCTTTTTGGGGAAAAAAGGCCTCCCCAGCTATGCAAATGCTCTATTATGAAACAATCTTTAAGGTACACTATTAAGTGGAAGAAATGGCCAGCTACACAACAATGAATAGAATGGTATCATTCGAGTAAGGCAGGGGAGAGGAATAAAAGATGGAGACAATGATAATATGTGTCTAAGGGGTCATATAAATATCTTTACTGGGCATGGTGACACACGCCTCTCATCCCAGCACTCTGGGAAGAAGATTCCAAGTTCAAGCCCAGGGTGGGCAATTTAGTAACTTAGTGAGAGACCCTGTCTCAAAATTAAAAAGAAAAAATAATTTTGGGGGGGTGCTGGGAATCGAACTCAGGGCCTTGTGCTTGCAAGGCAAGCATTCTAACCACTGCGTTAAATCCCCAGTCCCAGAAAAAATAATTTTAAAGGCTAGCGATATAGCTCAGTGCAAAGGCCTTGGGTTCAGTCCCCAGTATCAAGAAACAAAGAAAGAAATCTTTTAAGTGGGCATGGCGGCACATACCTACAATCCCCACTACTCAAGAGCCTACCACAGGATGGCAAGTTCTAGGCCAGCCCGGGAAACTTACCAAGACCTTGCCCCCAAAATAAAACTGGGTAGGGATACAGCTTAGCAGTAC